>CBVK0101418182.1:0-37059 GCA_900067695.1 Picea abies | reverse complement strand
TATACCAAGGAGACATTTTATTTTTGAATCATCTGGTACTTGAACATTTAAGTGGGGTAAAAGGAGGTTGCCCCCTTAAAGAGGCTTATTATCTGGAATTATCTCTTTTTCAACACGTTGAGTACTCTTTCTGAGGATTTTCTATGCTATATTGATATTTGGTTCTTAACATTTCGCGTATTGGGTATTTTCGTGCAAGCCAACCTTGACTTCCCTAATCCTTGAATTCCCGACATAAGAGCCTAGATCCTCCCTTAGCCTCTATCCATGTGACCTTTCACCATGACCTAAGGCCAACCTTTGAAAGTGCGTCAAGATTTCACATATCGAGATTTACAAATGTGATTCACCTCTCTTTCCCCAATCCGCGAAATCCTAATATAAAACACCTCAGATCAATGATCTTGATTTCCCTGTGATCCAACGGTCGATATCGAATTGCGATTTCACATATCGATATTTCCTGGTGTTATTCACCTCACTCTCTCGACTCCCAAAGCCACAAAATATCAGTGTATTAGATCGATGACTCACATCCTTTCATGATCCAATGGTCTAGATCGAATCACAACTTTGCATATTGGGTAATTTCGTGCAAGCCTTTCGACTTCAAATCCCCAACCTCCTAACTCTTGACATCAGATTGACGGTCCTGATCTCTCCTTCATGAATCAGGACTTCACATTTCGCGAAGTTGGAAAGTTTTCTGTCTTTCTTCTCCCAATTCAGGATTCACCGAAATACTCATGCATCAGATCGATGTCTCTCACATCCCTGTTAACCAACGACCTAGATATTTTCTCCCAATTCGAGACTTTTTATTTTGGTACTTTTTGAATTTGGTTGTCTCCCTTCTCCCGATTCCCGATTCCTCGAAACACTTGTGCGTCAGATCAACGACTCTTAAATCTTCGTATTCCAGCAACCTAGATCTTTTTGCCTGAATCGAGACTTTTCATTTTGGGACTTTTTTAGGTAGCTTCCTTTGTTTCTCCTGATTCTCGATTTCCCAATGTCCACTCCATATCAACAGCCCACAAATTTTTGCGATCCAATAGTCGAGATCGAATCGTGATTTCACATATCGGGATTTCCCGGTGTTATTCACCTCATCTCTCGACTCCCGAAACCCCAAAATATCAGTGTCTTAGATTGACGAATCACATCCTTTTGTGATCCAATGGTCGTGATCATGTCGTGATTTCTTGTTCCATGATTTTTTCTCAACTCTTCTCTTGACTTTTCCTATGTGCAAGTCAGCTAAACATTGTGCTCTTGCCATGTGTCCTGTGATCCGACGGTCCATGTTCCTTCTTCACGGACTCTATTTCAGGGATTTTCCATTATTGTGGGCACATGTAAAATGTTTGGTAGCTTGAAATGATTTACTTGAAAAATAAAACCAAGAATTGATGCGCAAAACCAGAAAACAAGAGACCTGAAAGATCTGGGAATTTAGTTCAATGAAATGATTAATTGAAAATCTATATGATCCTTCTCTTTCTAATTTCTAAATGGTAGAGGTGATTTTGTTTGATTTTATTTTATTTTTATGAAAGTCAAAATAGGAATATTTATTTTTTATTTTGTTTTTGTTAATAATAAGACTAGCTAAAGAATCTATGCTTTTGTAGCCAATCTATTTTTTGAATAACAGTTAGCATTTTTTCATGAATATCAAATCTATTTTTCTATCCATGGGAAATTGATGATTATGATGTTGATTGCATGGAGAAAACATCTTGGATCATACGCTCTATTATTTAGTAGTTTATTTCTTTTATGTTGAAAAACTCTGTTGTACAGGGGTGGTTTCCAATTGTACTATTTTTGAAAAACAAATCTATTTGTTTTGGGGATTACACTCTATCTTGCATGATAAGAGTTGTGAATCCAAAACTAGTTTAAATAGTGATCACTGTTAATAGTGAAACATCTTTGATTGGAATAGATCATGGACATGTAATTCCCAAGACTATATGGAAAAGTGGTTCACATTTCGTCTGTAGACCAGCATGACACTATTCCATTTAATTTTTTCCTCTTATATTATGGAATATTGATATGTTATACATCTTTAGTCTCATTAGCATATGATGTTTCATTTTATTCAATGCTTTAAATTTTGTCTATAACTTGTTGTTTCATATATTATATTTGTCATCGTTATTTCAACTTTAATATCATGGTTTATTCTTGATGTTAAGTTGATGTATCAAATGAATTCTTTACATTAAAATTTCTTTTACTGTAATCATTCATCATTACAAGGTCACTGGATCTATATGTTTATTACTTTGTTCTTATATCCTTACTTCCAATAAACACCTTGAGTTTATTCTGTAGATGTTAGTACAAGCCTATCATAGATTTCTCTCACTGGAAAGATAGTTGGAAGTTTGGATTGCACAGGGATATAAACATAGTATGGGACTAATCTCACATTAGTTTTACTCGAATTCAATTTATGTTATTAGTTTATTTAGTAGTGAAATAAGACAATTTAAATTGGTTGTGACCATTATTTTGTTCTTGTTTCAGTTTACTCTTTATTAGTATCTTTTTTTTTAATTCTTAGATTTTAAATTATAAAATAGAAAATACAAAAATATGTGTTTTCTTTATCTACTTTGTTAATAATTACAAAAACTATGATTTCGCAAGACATCCACCAAAACTTGCAATTTGTAAATACTCTGTTTATAATCACATGTTCATATTTATTTTTATGTTTAACATTTGTAAATAATTAGATTCATGTACATAGTATCATAGTTACAACTTTAGAGTAGTTTCTTCTCATTATTTTAGGACCCTAGTTGTCTAACGGAGCCATTAAAACCATCAATATAGATCACACCAAATGGCTTGGGTTAATTAGACAACCCCAGTCTAGATCTATCCTTCCAGTTGACGGTGTGTCATTTACACCTGTCAAGACCTTCCAACCTAAATTATTTCCCCATTCACAGATTCCTTCTTTGTATCCTATGGGTATTATTCTTAGGAAGGTTGGTGGTTATAGTGGTTTTTGGGGTTCCCTCATTCCCAAGGATTAGGTACAAGATATTCCACAACTCTCAGATAGTTGGTCATCTCCCAGGATCTCAGAGAATAATTGAAACCAAAGGTTAATTATATCTTGAGACTTCTCATAGGACCTTCTCACATTTACAGGATTTCTGGGTGCGGGAGGTGAGGCAAGAGATTGAGAGGTCTTGGGTTGAAGGGTGACTTTAGGAGGGTTTTCCCTTATTTCTGGAGTAGATTCCCATATAAATATTTCTATTGCATCTTTGAAAACTAATTTTTGTTTCAAAGCATCATACCTACCATCCTTGGGGGATGCTTTCTGAATCTTGGGTTGATTGTTTGCATCTTCCCCAATTATTCCTCCTCCGCAAGTGATGATGTCAAATTTGGGTATCCTCTCTTCAACTTATCTCCTAGGTTTCAAGCCTAATAAGTTAGCTCCTCTTTTCCAAGCTTGGTCCTCCCACTTTGCGATTAGATATGGGAACTCTTCAGTTGTGTGGGCATTAGTTCTGCAATGTGAACAACATGGTTGTCTCGGATAAGGACAACCTCTAGAAATATTTCCTTTTTCATCAAAATTATAACATAGATATGGTCCTCTTCCTTTGGTCATCCCTCCTCTAAATTCTTCTGCACCGCCACTTCCTCAGCCTCTTCTCGGCCCTTGGGATGTTTTGTTTATCCTAAATGAGATATCATCCAGTCTGTTGGCAAGTGCATCTAATGCCTGACATTGGTTTTTGGATGAGTCATGGACCTATAGAACTCACAATGTATTGTATTGGGCGCAGGTGATTACTTCAGGATGGGGTAATGTCTTGGTGCATGCCCCCGAGTCTAACATATTTCACAGTATTTGACTCTTTGAGTGGGTTGGGCACTTGGGAAAAAGTGGTATTGAACCGGTGCATGAAATGACCATGTTTTCGATACCTGTACAACTCTTCCCATTGGTCCTGTAGGGGGGTTTCCCATTCCTCTTACCCTCGAAAAATCATTTTTTGGATGCCCCTCTATGTAGCATCATGTACACCAAACTTGAGTTCGCACTGGTTTGAGTAGAGTTCATTCTTGGATCTTCTCTGTGAGTGCATATATCTATCCTTGGAGGTTCAACATGTTTGAATCTACTGGAGGTCTGGTTATCCTTAGGTTCCCTGGGTATCCCACCATGGATTTAATCTTCATTGATTGTTCCAAATCCTTCGTTAGTGTGGCTATTCTCTGTTGCGTTAAGGGGATTCAAGTCAAGGGTAGAAACCCTTGGATGTACTGTTCACTTTGATGATATTCATGAATTGGGTGCACCAATCTCCCAATAGAGTCCTTAAACTTCTGACTGTATTCCCATGTGGACTCCCCCTTTCTCTACTAGATCTTGCACAACTCAGACAAAGATTGCTATTCTGACTGAGGTAACTTCAATTTAGAAGTGAATTTATGATGCAAGTGGTCAAGGGTAAATGAATGTCCTTGCACCCCTGGCTTAATAGCCTTCATCTACCATTTGAGGGAACGACTCCTCAAGGTAGTCTAGAATTCCACTAACTTGTTCGCAGTTAGGGTCCCTCTGGACCTCTAGATGGTCTCGCATAGAAATAGATGTTGTTCTACATACTCATCCCCTTTACCCCATAAATATGGGTATCAGACGATCAAACCTCATATGTTCCTAGCCATTGCCAATGTTCTTGTTCCTATCAAAATAAATCCTAATGGACCTGGTTGTGATCTACCAGGAGACCCTACTATCCTCGCACTATTTATAGTTGTGGGTCTTGATGAACTGACTAAGTTCAAAGAAATATGATTTTCATGAGTATGCAATACTGAGCTTACCAAGGGTATTGCAGGTGCTTGGGGGATGGGTGACTTGGGGCTGGTTCCACTGACTTCTGGGTGGTTTTATTTGATCAAGGGGTCTTTTTTTCTTGTACTGGGGCAACCTGTTCCACTTTGTGGTCGAATCCTCTTGAGATCAAGGAAAAATATTCTCTATATTTCACAAGATATAGACATCCTTCATCCTCTCTTTCTTATAAACCTTCCTTGTCTCATCCACTCTCCAGGGTACTTCTTTCTTTCTGTGCTTCTCTTTCTTGTAATATTAGACTGACCAGTATTTCTTGTCTTTGCAACTTTCACAACTCTTCTGAATGCATTTCATCTGTTACTCCTGGTCCAATTTCTTTCTGCAACACTTATGACTGCTTCACTGCTCTCTTTACCTTTCCTCACCACCATTTCTCAACTACGACGACTCTCCTCAGGGCATGCTCACTTATTATGGTTTTCTCTTCCCCCATCTATCAAAAAACTTGTTCCCTTCTTAGTTCATGAACCTTCCCCAAGATCAACCCACCTCGATTGCATGGTTTTAGGATTCCATCTCATGTGAGGGAGCAACTAGCATCCCCTCTTCCACCAAAAATACCTTGATCTAGAGGGGAATTTCCCTCAACAATTTTCACTGTGCCCCTTTCTTTAATATTTCTTCGGCTCGTGAAAAATATTGGTGGTTCTCTGCTGCAAACTCGCTGATATAGCCTTCCAGGGATGTGGCAACCTAGAAATCCATCGCTTGAGTAATCTGCTGATCAAGTCGATGAAGCTCTGCTAGCCTCTCTGTATCCCAAGAACCAATTTATTTGACCTATTCTTTGAACTATGGTGCTTCTTGTAGCCAATCTACCCATTGGAACAAATTTTATGGGAATTCTACCCAGAAGGTATCATATTGGTCGCTTGATCTTTCAGAGTAGAACACCAAATCCTTGGCAGCATTCCAATTTAGATTTCGTAACTCCGCTTCCTTCAGTAGGAACGCATCACAATTGCATTCCCATCACTGTCGAACATCAAAATTGTGGATCTGTGGAAGCATTCTCCTTACAGGTTCCCTTGTACAGTCAGGGTCCCAACAATGGAACCATTTTGTTGGTGAAAAGTTTTCAGACCATGGTCATTTTCAGGTTACCAACAAAATGTTACCGATGTAGTCTAGTGTGCTAGTAATTTCATCTTTCCGAAAGGAAATAAGCCTCACCCGAAGCACAACTGAGAAAACATAACTTAGAGAAGGGTAAGAAGAATGCTACAAAGATCTATAACACATCTAGACTATTACCATTCTTAAGAAAGATAGATTATTTTGTTCATATCCTTTAACACATTATACACCGATATGAGAGAAAAGAGTTATATATAATATCAAGAAAGGATAAATAAGTGTAATTCATAACAGACAACAACAAAATAACATTTCATAGATACAAGAAGTAATATAAACTAGGAACTTTTAAAATTTGATCTCCATTATATTTCTATTATATCATAAATCTTGATCAACGGGAATTCACAACTTTACATTAATCATCTACCATACTCATCGTAGAAGTCATTAGTAGGCACATCTCAACACAATACTAGATTTTATCGTAATCAGTCTAGTCCCTTCCTCTTACTAATTACATTTGATCTATGGAGTACAAATCCTATTCTTGCCTCGCATTCCTCTCTCCTATTTCATTCACACACCCACCCATATTACAATACAATCGTTTGATTCTTTTCCTTGAGAACTCATAGGCTCTCTTCTCCTCTTGATTATGTTCCAACTGTATTGTCCCAAAACTGATTATGTGCTGGCCTCGGATTTCTTTATGTTCCATCGTATTTCTTTTGCACATTTCCTTTCTCATCCCTCTTTTCCTTCACTTGATTGGTTTTCCAACTCCTTGATAACTTGTGCAACTTCTCTTATCAAAACAAAGGGACCAACATTGTTACAGGTATGGAATAATAAGGATTGGTGCTGAGTAGAGGTGGAATTTCAAATTCTCAAATGGTTTTTTTTGTGATGTAACCCAAACAAAATTTTCCTTAGCTACACCCTTGATCACCTAGATTAGTGACCAAGAGATATGATATACCCCCAACAAAAACCCGTGGTAGAATTTTTTGAGGACTAAGAAGTTAAAGAGTTTAGTAAGTGTCTTTGGGGTTGGTCAATCATATATGACTTAGATCTTGGTTGTTTCCATATGCACATCTTTCTCATCCATGATGTATCCCAAAAATTGAATTATCAAAATTTCAAAGGAAAACGTCTCTAAATTGGCATATAAATTGTGTTGTCGCAAGGTGCCCAAGACCTATTGAATGTGATTTAAATGTTCCTCCTAGGTTTTACGAAAGATGAGGATGTCATCTAGATATATGAAAAAAAATGTGTTTGTGATTGGTTGTAATATATCATCCATCATCTACATGAATGTGGTTTTGGCATTAGTCAAGTCGAATGACCTAACTAACCACTCGAAGAGCCCTTATTTATACTTCAAGGTTGTCTTCCATACATTAGTTTTCTCAATCGACACCTGGTGGTATCTTGATTTCACGAAGAGCCCTTATTTATACTTCAAGGTTGTCTTCCATACATTAGTTTTCTCAATCGACACCTGGTGGTATCTTGATTTCAAATAAATCTTATTGAAAAATTTGTCTCCCTTGAGTTATTCTAGAAGATAATCAATATGAGTAATTGAGTACCAATTTTTTGTTGGAACATCAAGCATTGATGGTTCATCACACTTCTCCTGGATTCATTCAGTTGAGTGGTCACACTACACAATATCTTATTGAGTTGGTTCGTAGCTAAGGATATTAGTGTCTCTAGTAGGTTGGTTCCTACATAATATCTTGTTGAGTTGGTTCTTAGATAAGGTGATTGGTGTCTTCATTAGGTTGGTGCATACAATCTTGGTAATAGTAGATTGGTTCCTAGAGACATTTATTAAGATACGTTTATGTGGTTTTCTCCTACAAGGGTTTCCAATTTAAACTCTATGTACCATGATTTGAGTTTACATGAATTTACTATTTAAAGTTAGTAAATGATTGATGAATTCTAAATTAAAGTAAAATGTATCTTATACTAATACACACCCTCTCATTATAAGCATAAGCTCAAAAAAATCCTCAACATTGACATCTAATAAATTTTCCAACCCCTAAACTCGTGGGCTATAAAACAACATACCCATCATATCCTCCTTATCAAGACACCCCCCTTTGATTGTTTTCTTCTTATGGACATATTTAAGTGTAGTATATTTTCTAATCCCTAAATGTCATTGATTATAAAACCTACCCATCATTTTCTCCTTATATAGGTGCACCCTTTAATTGTTTCCAACCCCTAAATTTGCAGTTTATACAATAACCTATCCACCATTTTCTCCTTATTATTGTTATTTTTGTTACTAGTAGGATCGACAACTATCCGATATTGTACTCGTGTGACATAGGTTCAATTCCAATTGCTACCACTATAACCTCCATGTGTTCCCATGATTCCCCTTACACGACACTTAAGTTAATTCATGATTTCAAACCAATGACTTCACATAACAGAGTGCCTTAACAATACACTCCATCATTGGCTTCCCTACACCCTAGGGGCATATCATTCTCTCCTTATAAAGGTGCTCATTTTGATTGTTTTCCTCTTACAATTATGCTCTATTATGCATGTACATACATACATACATATGTCTGTGCGTTTTTGTATATGTAATGGTTTCGTATAATAAGATTACCTAATTTTATGGTTTTCTCATCATAAGATAATTCTTATGTAATATTATATTATTATAAAAAAGTTCAATCACGTGATATAATGATTCTTATCAAGGTTAATTAACCTAAAACGACATGAGGCCCATTTATAAATCTCCAAAAATATTTTTTCCTTAAATCCCATTTGACTTTATGACAACTAAATAAGTGAAGACGTGTGTATACAAATATTTATTAATATTACAGATAAAATATAAAATTCAANNNCGTGTGTATACAAATATTTATTAATATTACAGATAAAATATAAAATTCAAATTCATAAAAAATGGTGATGGTAATGATGATTATGATGTCAATTTTGATCTATGAAGTCACAAAATTAAATTAATTATTTTGATGTACTATATTTTTTTTTAATTAAATAACTTATAAATAAGATTTGTAACTTTGTTTTTAATTTTATTGGTTAACAACGTTTTGATTTATTGCATACATTTTGAAAAATAGATTTATTATTTGTGTAGGTTAGTGGTTATGAGAGAAAATATTTTACATCTTATAATTTATTTCTTTTGTATATTTTAGAGATTGTTTTTCATAGGCGTTTTAGGTAGTCCCATTTCACTGTGAATATCATGGGAGTTTATTCTTATCTTTGCAATACTTATTTTATTTTGTGAGCTCACAACAATAAAATTATAGTTCTTAACTTCTCACTTGGGGTTAATGATATCTTTGTGATAAATCAATGTTCTCTTATTCTTAGTCCCCCTCACTATAAATTAAGTTATGATAATACTTTTAATAGTATTGTTATCTTTAAGAGTGTCCTCCTCCAATATCACTAATGGTTTAACTAAGAAATTTCATCTCTATTCCAATCTCTTATGAGTGTCGAATGATGAAATAATAGGAAGATACTCATTCATCATGTTTATTAGCTTATGCTTGTAAAATCATGTATCATCACAACCTTCCCTATATGGGGTGTTAGTGGCGTGTGACAAAGAGGAAGATGAATTACAAGGATGCTATATGCATGCGGATATGATGGGGAGGATGGGGAGCATGGATATAAGTTTATATGATTGGATTTCACAGCACTAGAGCTCTCAATGACCAGAAAATTGAGAAATTATTGAAGCAAGTGGGTAGGAACTCCATTTACTTAAACAATTGTGGGTGGAATCAAATCTAAAATAAACACTATTACTTATTTAGACAAAGGAATGTGTTAGTACAATGCCAAATTTTGAATGGGAAGTGAAACAAATTGTTGGCTAATGGATTTATTCCTGATTTTTTTTTATGGAAAGTGGGCTAACTCTCAAGCTTGTTATTTAAAGGAACTAATCCTAGGGGTTAAATATTTGAGAGAGGAAGCCTTAAAAAGGAAAATGGTGAACAAAAATGGGTGAAATAAGGTTATCAAGAGAAAAAAGAGTCTATTAGAGAGTGAAAAGGAGTTTATGAGACTGTCAAGAGGGCTTGAGACAATATCAATGGATAAAACAATGGGATAAAGAGCTTAAAATGGGGTTGTGATACTATGGATATGTCGATCAATGACCCACATCATGATGCATCAAAACCTTGTTGATCAAGTATCCATAATTCATTTCACACCATGGACATGAACACTGATTAATCACCCTCCGCGACGCGATAGGAAAATGTTCCCTCTCTATGAGGTGATTTTTTATTGGATTCACATTGCATGAAGGGTCTGGAAAACTGCTTATCCTTACATGCAAACCCATTTATGGTTTTGGGGAAAAAACACCATCATGTGCCCGAGTGTATTGCGTACTTGGAAATGACATGGTGCTTAGTGGTGATAACTTGTCAGATGAGGTGTATTTTGGGAAGAGTGTAGGAAAGCTGGCTAGGCCACCTGGGAACCCACATGGCCCAATCAAAAGTTTCCATCTGGACATGGGCACCACCTGAATCATATTAAAGGTGTCGAGGAGTCATATAATCTTAAGAACAGGTGGTCTGACATAGGTTCTACATAGAAAACACTTGGAACAATAGTATCCTTCCATGTGTTTGTAGGACCCTACTAATGTCATCAATGATGTCACTCAAATTTCACGTGCTCTTAATATTTAAAGGATGTAGCCATTGAAGAGGCAACAGATGATCCAAATTTTATTGATAATGACATGAAGGAAGACATATAACAAGGAAACAAAAAACGATATTGCAAGAAACACAAAAATAAAACTAAACATAGATTCTATTAATGACTATCTGGAATACAAAAGATTGTAAATTACTAAGCACACAAGCTAGCTAGAATGATGGTAGCTTATCTCTAAAGAGAGATATGTTTCGGTTATGTTCATTCACATGAAGATGACTAAAAAGAGGTGGAAATGGAATTTAAACATAAAGAATCAATTATAAAACTCTAGACATAAAAAACCCTAACCCTAGAAGATGAAACACAAAAAGGTTTGTGGGCCCTGATGTGGCTAGTCGATGCATCAACTTCTCGATGACATAAAGTTTTCATATGATCTCCATTTAGTGTGCTTGGAATCCCTTCAAAAAGGTATATATGAGAAGTAAACATTCTAAATGAACTATAATTTTCCTTCAAATACTTCCTAGGTTCTTACATGCCAAAACAATGTTGTTTAGGGCATGAAAATGACCCTGGAAGTTTGGGAACTGAGAAATTGTAGAACAATTGCAAAAATGTGGAACCATTTTGAATTAGCGGAATAGGTGGGCCTAAATGTGCATGTATTGTGTAAATATATATGTCATAAGGTAGGCCCAATGGTGAAGGGGCCTCATGTGCAAGTGTGAATAGGTATATATAGAGATAATGTATTCATTATTGTGACATGTGAATTGTTATATATGAATGAATTTGGTTTTTTGGAGGGGGTTCCACTATTCTTTACAGATATTTTGTAGCTTATCTATCTTGGATTTTTTCTCCATGATCACATTATATACATGGTGTGTATGTCTATTATGTTATGATAATTTAATCATTTGGATAATTATATTGTGGCATTACTTGTACTTGGAGTTGGATTTCTACAAAATATCATGAACTTGTTGTTGGATGTGATAGATCTGTTCAATAAATTTGGATGGTTAATCAACCTCGGTCTAGGAATGGGAGGACTCTTCTTGTGAAATTGTAATGGGAAGAGCTATTTCAATGGGGGCCAATAGATGAAACCTCAATCACACCTAGAAAAGGTCATGGCCAATAGAACTATGGAGGGCTCTGTTATAGCTATGTTGAACATAAGGAAGGTTCTCATCCCATGTGTGTGGATGTTTAGAATTTTAGATCCTTAAGAAATGAAAAACCATCCTATTGACTACCTCTACTTTTCCATCAATATATGGGTGGAAGGAAGTTGATTTGGTCATCTTGGTGTCCATCATTCACCATAGGGTGAACCATAAAGTACTTAGGAACCTATCGTATCAATATGAAATAATGGTATATGGGAGCCCAAAATGAACCCAAACATGTTCAATGAAGATATTAGTGGGGGCCTTGGATTTGATACTCTCTTTATAGGGTGCCACATTTTCCATCTCAAATAATTGATCACTAACCACAAAGACATAGTCATTTCCATTTTTGGTTGAAGGTAGAATAGACATATAATCCATGGAGATGGATTCCGAAGGCCTATAACAAGTAGGAAGAGGGGTGTATTTCCCCTGTTTCTTGATGGTGAGTTTGGCAATGACACATTATGTGTAATATCTATATACTTGTGGATTTTATTTGAAATATTCGGCCAATAAAACTATCACCCAACTATAATTATATTCCCAAATAAACTTTGCATGCTCACTCGAAGGAATAAATAGAAGGATCGAATGGCATAACATTATGTCTTGGAGATAAAAGTATGGAACTAATTTTCCTGGATCAATGTTTGATATGTAGTAGCAAAGTCATAGTCACTCTTGTATAATTGTGGCCACCTAGGGTTCTCATGCACAAAGGAGTTAAGAAGTGTGGTTAACACCACAAATTGGGTTCAAACGAGGCAGTCAACAACATAGTTGGTGCTTCCCTTCTTGTACTTGACGTTCAATTTTAATTTTTTTAGGTTCATGGACCACTTCTAAAGCAATAATTCTATAATGTTCCTTATTCCTCATGAATTGCATAGGCCTATTATTAGTGTGGATGATAATTTCCTTTCCCAGAATGTAATTCTTCCATTGTTGACATTCCTACACAATGGAGTACATATTCTTTTTTAGGTGGGGTATTTATGAACAACATCAGATAGTTTTTCAGTATGATATGTCACTGGATTCCTATGTTGAGTGAGGACTAAACCGATATAATAATTTGAATAATTTTTCTCAATCTCAAATGGTTGTTGCAGGCCTAGCATAATAATGATTAGTGTTGAGTAGAGGTGGAATTTCAAATCCCCAAATGGTTTTTGTTGTGATATTTACCAAACTAAATTGGCCTTATATACACCTTTTATCACCTAGCTTAGTGACAAAGTGATATGAGAGAACCCCAACAAAAACCTATAGTAGAAATTTGTAAGGCCCAAGAAGTTGCAGAGGTCGGTCAATGTCTTTGGGTTTGGTCAATAAAATATGATTGGATCTTTATTTTTTCCACATGCACACTCTTCTTATCCAGGATGTATCCCAAATATTGAATCATTAGCATATTAAAGGAACACATATCTAAATTTGCATATAAATTGTGTTGTTGTAAGGTGCCCAAGACGTGTTGATTGTGCTTGAAATTTTCCTCCCAGGTTTTACTGAAGATGAGGATGTCATATAGATATAAAACCACAAAGGATTTTGTGAGTGACCATAATATATCATCCATCATCTACATGAATGCAATTGGGGAATTACTGAAGCTGAATTGCCTAACCAACCACTCGAAGAGACCTTCTTTAGACTTGAAGGTTGTCATTCATACATCAATTTTCTCAATCAACACCTGGTGGTAGCCTGACTTCCGATCAATCTTACTGAAAAGTTTGGCTCCCTTGAGATGATATAGTATATCAACAGTCTGAGGGATTGGGTAATAATTTTTTTTGGGAACATCAAACATTGATGATTCATCACACTTCTTCTCAATTAAGTTGGTCGAGTGATCTAACTACACAATATCTTGTTGAGTTGGTGCTTAGCTAAGGATATTTGTGTCTCCAGTAGGTTGGTTCCTACACAATATCTTCTTGAGTTGTTTCTTAGCTAAGGATATTGGTGTCTCCATTAGGTTGGTGCATACCAAATTTATAATAGTAGGTTGGTTCCTAGAGACATTTATAAATATAATTTTTTGTGGTTTTCTCCTGCAAGGGTTTCCAATTTAAACTCTGTGTACCATGATTTGAGTTTACATGAATTTATTGTTTAAATATAATGAATGTTTGATGAATTATAAATTAAATTAAAATGTCTCTTATACTAATCCACCCCCTCTCATTATAATCATAACTTCAACAAAATGATATCCTGAACATCAACATCTAGTAAATTTTCCAACACCTAAACTTGTGGGCTATAAAACAACATACCCATCATATTCTCCTTATCAAGCTACCCCCTTTAATTTTTTTATTCTTATGGACATATTTAAGTGTAGTATATTTTCTAATCCCTAAATGTCATTGATTATAAAACCTACCCATCATTTTCTCTTTATAGAGGTGCACCCTTTAATTCTTTCCAACCCCTAAATTTTGTAGTCTATAAAATGACCTATCCACCATTTTCTCCTTATTATTGTTATTTTTGTTATTGGTAGAATAAAAAAATATCCAAGCTCATACTCATGTGACATAGTGTTACACCTCAAAATTACTCAGTTCGATAGTGTCACAAGTGTCATCATTACGAGTGTTTTAAGTGTCGCATATTGTCCGCAAGTGTCGCATCTTGACCACAAGTGTTGCAAATGTCACAAATGTCATATTTCCATATTTCATATGTCGCATCTCTAATGACATCATAAATACACTCAAGACACCTCAAAGCCTAGTTTGGAAGAAGAGAAATCACTTAATAGGAAGTACAAGCCTTTTGCCATTGGAAAAACCACTCAAAAATGAATTTTGGAGAGGAGCACTCCCCTACCCACTGTCAGGGAGTGCTGGCGCTCCCTGAGCCTCTTTGGAGGAGTGTTTGAGCAGCATGTGCACCCTTTTTGGGGAGCACTACCCTTTTCTGAGCAAATTTTGGGTTTGTTGAGGAAAATTCGGGAAGAATTCCTCAATTCCTGAAGGTGGTTGGATTCGAATAGATGGTCAAGGCATGATCTTAGGGAAGATCCTCAAATGGAGGAGAGGAATCCTCAACTTATCCCAAAGATATATCAAGTGGTTGGGCCTCTCCAAGTTTCTATAAGGAGGTATTCTCATGGTGAAAGGTACATGAAAACGGTTGGAGGTATGAAACCTATGATCTCATAGGCAAGATACAGAAAAATAATGGAGATTGAGAATTACATCAAACTTATGATATCATGAGTGAGATGTCATCAAAGCAATCAACGTATATTAATTGAGAGAAAGGGTTGGACAAGGAGAACTGGAAGAAGTTGTTGCACCTTCATTCAGAGGATTGTAAGTACTTTTACTTGTTCTCATTAATAATCAATGCTTGGCCTGTTTCTTTCAAACTTATACTTGTTCCATATGAGTTTGTCTGCAGTAGATGGATCTATGTTTGAGATAATATCAGTAGATGAAGGTGCATCCATTATTATTTTGTCCTCTGTTGCTTGGCACGCTTTGGGTTGTCCTCAGCTTGCACCAGTTACACATAATCTGTTAGATTTTAACAGAAGAACTAGTCAACCTTTAGGGACCCTTCCTCAGTTTCAATTAACTTTGGGAGGGAAAATTGTCTTTATTTATGTCATGGTAGTTTGAGACCCCTTTTCTCTTTACTCCTTGGGTGGGATTATGTCTATTCCATGAAAGTTGTTGTGTCCACTCTTTTTCGTGTGATATCTTTCCCTCACGATGGAAGAATTGTGTTTGTTAATCGACTTTCCTTCTATCAATCCTAACTGGATTACCTCCCTGAATGGTTCTTATATGAGGACAATATCACCCCTGCCGCATGTCAATTATGTGGCGTTATCTCCCATGACTTCAACTTTAGATGATTTGGATCCAATAGTTGACATGGTGATCTCTTTGATAGGGCTATTGGATCCTAATCTCCTTACCCCTATCATGGCCCTTGACATGTGTTCCTTCCAGAGTGATTTTATTCCATCCCGTGAATATCTCTTGGAATCCATGACCAAGTTTTGTCCCTTGAAATGGTGTCCTTCCAGAACGTTATTCTCTTGGAAGCCATGATTAAGAAGAGTCTACGAGCATAGTTTCTCTTATTTGTGGCAAGCTCATTAAAAAATGAAACATAGGTCACGAGCATAGTTTCTCTCTTCTGTGGCAAGATCATTAAAAAATGAAACAGAGGCCTTGAGCATAGTTTTCTTTTCTGTAGCAAGCTCGTTAAAAAATGAAACATAAATTTGGGGATTGAACCCGGATCCCTGAGCATAGTTCTTTTCTGTGTCAATATCGTTAAAAAATGAAACAATCACCTCTCTTGAACCTTATTTTCATCCACTCTTATCCTTTTTCTCCATCTAGTAGAGAAATTGGTGAAAAACTCAAATTCGATGAATGAATTGAAGCTTGGAGGGCATGTCTCTAGCCTTTGATTATCATTCTAGAGTTAAGCCACTAGATTTCAACTTGAGGGCAGAGTACCGAGCTTAGTCTTTGTTCTTTCTCATGCTTGAAAAAACATGAGAATGTAACCGAGTAGACCTTTATCACTTTTTCGGACTCGTAAAGGTTATATGAAAAAGGAACCCCCTGGAGTCTTATTTAAACTCTTTTAAGACTCTCTAAACATGAAAAGATTGTTGAGTGATCTTGCTTCCTTTCCCACTCGTTAAAAGGTTTGAAATGACATCTTTCGAGTGGTATTTTATCTCTTTTTCGACCTCGCGAGACTAACATTACAAAAAAGGACAACATTGGCGTCATCTTTAAGTTCTTTTCAGACTATCTAAATATGAAAAATCACTGGGTTTACCTTCTTTGGACTCGTTAAAAAATCATACATTGAAGGGCCCATATGGGACCGAACCCTTACTTCTTCCAGTTTGTTAAACAAAGGAAGAGGGACTTACCGAAGGTGATTCATATCGAGCATGCATTACCCTCCTTGAGCTCATTAAATTAAAAAGAGGTACTCGTCTATCTGGATGGGGGAAAAAATTGAAAGACGCAAGACAAGAAGTTTTTGAGAACACTACCAGTAACTCTTACAGTTTCCCTTGAACATGACACTTTGTCTTTGCATGCATTTTAATCCACTGAACCTCTACACTGAGCCAATCCTCTGAGTTTCTTTTACTCCTTTGGGCCACCTGACGAAAGTCACATCATCCACTGCATTATCAAGTTTTGTTCCATGTCACGTTTCCACTGATGTGCCTCAGTGTTCAAGGGAAGTATCTGCCTCGAGAGTCAACCATCACAAATATCTTGTTTCAATACCCATGTCAATCCATGTTCATTCGATCCATCAATTACATCTTTGTGTCCATTTCGTGTCTTTGATGGGGGATACATCAAGGCCCTCCCTCGACGAGTCTGTTCTTGTCATATTCAACGCATTATCTAGGAGTTATATTTAGAAACCAGTTGGTACCTTGGGACCTCCATGCCTCAATGGCAGGCCTCCTCACATCCGATAGTGGGTTTACATCATTTGCCTCTAATTAGATGCTTCCATGGATGTTCAACTTCAGCTCATCCATTCACATTTGTTGGAATGTACTATATTTCCTTGGGAATCATTGACATCAATGGTGATCTCCCTTGCGCTTGTTAACAGTTTACATCATTGACCGATAATCAAGTGGTTTATGCCATGTTCGAAATCAGGACATCTATTTACATGGTTAGATTCATACTACATAGAGATCAGTAAGAATACCCTAGGTTGATTTTTCAGTCTTATGTATACTTTTCCCAGGTTGCGAAGGAGTTCTTTTGAACTATGACACATATACTATTACATAGATCCACTTTGTATTGGTCATGGTTATGTCTTATCATCTCATAGATCCACTGTGTATTCTTTGTGGATACGATCAATTCAGGTCATAGGAGTATAGATTCACATTGCATCTTCAGTGGATATACCTTTTGTAAATATAATTATGGATCCACAGTGTAGTTTATGGCAGCCATACCTACAAAGTATTTATCACTCTAGCATAGTTATGCCTGCCTTGGGTTTGAAACATGTCATAATATTTGTTTGGTGGTTGTGTGCAGCTTTTTCTGGTTTCTCTGCGTCCATACTCTTGCTCAAAAAATTCTACAAAGTACTTTAGTCATCATCATCTTCTAACTTCATACTTTGGGGGGAAATATGTTACACCTCAAAATTACTCACTTCAATAATGTCGCAAGTGTCGTCATTACGAGTGTTGTAAGTGTCACATCTTGTCCGCAAGTGTCACATCTTGAGCACAAGTTTTGCAAGTGTCACAAACATCATACTTCCATTTTGAATATGTCATGACTCTAACGACATCAGAAAGACACTTAATACACCTCAAAGCCTAGTTTGGAAGAAGACAAATCACTTAACAAGAAGTACAACTATTTTGCCATTGGAAAAACCACTCAAAAATGAATTTTGGAGAGGAGCGCTCCCCTACCCACTATCAAGGAGTGATGGCACTCCCCGAGCCTCTTTGGGGGAGTGTTGGAGTGCCCTGTGCACCTATTTGGGGGAGTGCTACCCTTTTTTGAGCAAATTTTGGGTTTGTTGAGGCAAATCAGGGAAGAATCCCTCAATTCCTAAAGGTGGTTGGATTCGAATAGATGGTCAAGGTATGATATTAGGGAATATCCTCAACTGAAGGAGATTAATCCTCAACTTATACAAAATATCTCTCAAGTGGTTGGGCCTCTCCAAGGTTATATAAGGAGGCCTTCTCATGGTGAAAGGTACATGAAACAGATTGGAGGTATGAAACCTATGATCTCATAGGCAACATACAGAAAGACAATGGAGATTGAGAATTACATAAAACTTATGATCTCATGAGTGATATGTCATCAAATAAATCACCTTAGATTACTTGAGAAAAAGGGTTGGACAAGGAGAACTGGAAGAAGCTATTGCACCTTCATTTAAAGGATTATAAGTACTTTTACTTGGTCTCATTAATAATCAATGCTTGGCCTGTTTCTTTCAAACTTATGCTTGTTCCATATGATTTTGTATACAGTAGATGGATTATGTTTGAGCTAATCTAAGTAGAGTAGGAAGTCTTTTTTACTTTTGTTTGTTTTACAGGACCTATCAGGGAGCTCAGGATTGAAGCTCAACTTGGACTTTGCAAGGACAAATGTCACTAATAAGGTACATATGTTTCTCCTTCTCTTTCATTTATTATCTTGATTAGATCTAAAAGGAAGTCAGTGTCCATGTTAAGTACTCTTTTGTCTTGGCCTTAGGAGTCTAGAGACCAAGAGGGAATCCACTTGTCCATAGGGGGATTCACCTACAACACATAGGTTCGATTATGAACACTACCACTATAACCTCCATGTGTGCCCATGATGCCCCTTACATGAAATATAAGTTAATTCATGGTTTCAGACCAATGAATTCACATAACATAGTGCCTTAACAATACACTCCATCATCGAATTCCCTATAGCCTAGGGGCATATCATTTTCTCCATATAAAGGTGCTCCTTTTAATTGTTTTCCTCTTATAATTATGCTCTATTATGCATGTACATACATACATACATTTATGTGTGTGTGTAATGGTCTTTTATTATAATATTACCCATTTTTTTTGTTTTTCTCATCATAAGATAATTATTATGTAATATTGTATTATTATAAAAAAGATCAATCACATGATATAATGATTCTTATCTAGGTTAACTAACCTAAAAAGACACAAGGCCCCATTTATAAATATAAAAAATTATTTTTTCCTTAAATCTCATTTGACTCTATGACAACTAAATAAGTGAAGATGTGTGTATATAGATATTTATTAATATTAAAGATAAAAATACAAAAAATAAATTCATAAAAAATGGTGATGATAATGATGATTATGATGTCAATTTTGATCTATGAAGTCACAAAATTAAATTAATTATTTTGATGTACTATATTGTTTTTATAATTAAATAACTTATACATAAGATCTATAACTTTGTTTTTAATTTTATTGGTTAACAATGTTTTGACTTATTCCATTCATTTTGAAAAATAGAGTTATCATTTGTGTAGGTGTTGGCACAAGGGCAGACCTGGGTTCAATTCTTCAACAATGCACCAACAAAACCCTAACTACCAACACTTTCGACAACACCTGCGAAGCAGATGAAGTCTCACCCAAGGTAGAGGCAGGGGGGGTTGTAGGACTCAAGTGTTTGCAACCTAGCTGGGACACAGATATGTGATTACCACAATTAATAGAGAACTTAGCAGTTAATATTCATTGGTATCTAACTCTTATTCACATCGTAGGTGTAAACCCTAATTACAAAGAAACATAGTATTCAATGAGATCTAACACATTCAAGCACTTAGCACATATAAGCAGATCAGATCTAGCATTCATTCACATTACTAACCACTAAGCTATCATATCAGATGCATCTAACATACATAAAGGCTAAGCACTAAGCGGAAATCACATAGATTATATACAACAACCTCAATGCACAAAGCAATCACAACATAGGTTATGCGTGGTTCACACCCAGCCTGGGGCTACGTCCACCAACTCTTCTTCCTCTTTATTATCTTCTGTCAATATCCTTACATGCACAGAGCATCAAATCCACTCCACATAGGATAGGAGATCCCCGCGCACTTCACCAGATCCTCCTTACCTGAGTAGATCTAGGCACAAAGACTTACACAGTCAGCGCACAAAACACTACAGATGACTTGCACTTAGCTCTGCAAGTCTCAACACACAGTATGGACAAAGCCTCTTACAATAACTTGCACTTAGTATTGAACTAATCCATCGGCCATTTCTTACATCTCCTAGATTTCTATTTATACTTTTAAAAAAAGGCCTAAACATGGGTAAAAATCCATGGGGCAACATCCCATACCCATTACATAAACCCTAAACCCAAAAAGTCCACAAAAGGTGGCAAGATCCTGTGATGTTCACTTTTCCTTGTGCTCCTCCTTCGACCAGCCTGTCGAAGTATGAAAATTGGTCAAACATGACCCAAGTTCTCTAAAAATTGGTCAAGGGCCAACAATAGGTTAGTGGTTATGAGTGTTACACATTATTTTGGTCACCCTGGTGATGTTTTTACAATCATGTGTTCAGGCTCCCAAAAGAACCTTTCTTCATGAGAAAAGTGGTTGGCTTCCTCTTCTACAAAACCTTTCTAAGAAAGGACATCACAGGTCAAGCATAAGCTACAGTGTGGCGATGCCGGATCACCACAGTCTGTCCTAAAACCATCTTGCGACGTTTCTGCAGGCTGCCCTATAGCCAGGGTGCGGAGATATTGAAAGACTAAGGAAAGGATGCAGTTCACGAAGGTTCTAGAAGGGAATCTTCTCGAACATGAGGTGGCATATGTATGGTTGGGATCCTACTCACTTCTATGATTTGGTGGGATCATCCTAATCTCTTTAACCATCTCTCCTTCTCCTACATAATGATTGGTTTCTCATGGAAAAGGTTAAGCGAGGTTAAGCAAGATTAAGAAAATAATTAATGAAGGAATAGGTTGAGAACTGTGTGAGGAATTCTATTTCAAATGATGCTTGAGGTATTCATTTTTCCATCAAGTTATTATGGGTCTTCTTCATGAAATTTTGGAGAAAGTGTGTGTGTTGGAGAAAAGGGCCACTAAAAGGGAACCTTGCAACATCAAGGTTGTTTGGTTGTATCTTCCACTTTTACTTAATATAATACAGTGGCATGTTTCCTTCCCATAAAATCATTCTTATTTTATTACATGACTCCTTGATCACATGTTTAAGTTTTCATTGAATATACTATTGTTTCTTTCACTTGGGTTGGTTTGTGTCATTGCAGATCTAATATCACAAGAGCACCAAAGTGGAGAAAGGACAACAAAGATATAAGGAAGCAATATTTAAAGGTATGTCACTCATCTCTTGTTTGATAGTAAATTTGATGATTAGAGCTTAGGGAAAGCACCATGTCCTGTCTTGTTTTGTTCTAGATCTAGGTGGATCTAGGGAGATCGATTTATGTCCGCATTTACTGATTAATCCAATAACAATTAGAGAAAATGTTTTTCATATTATACTTTATTTCTTTTGTAGATTTTAGATATTCTTTTGCATAGGCATTTTAGGTCTTCCCAATATGATGGGAATTTATTCTTATCTTTGAAATACTTATTTTCTTTTGTGAGATCACAAAAATAAAATTATAGTTTTGAACTTCTCACTTGGGGTTAATGATATCTTTTTCATAAATCTGTTTTCTCTTATTCTTAGTCTCCCTCAGTATACATTTAGTTATGATAATGTTTTTAATTGTATTGTTATCTTTAAGAGTGTCATCCCCCAATATCACTAATGGTTTAAAAAAGAAATTTCATCTTTATTCCAACCTCTTATGAGTGTCGAATGATGAAAATATAGGAAGATACTTGCTCATCATGTTAATTAGCTTGTTCTTGTAAAATCAAGTATCATCAAAACCTTCCCTATATGGGGTGTTAGTGGCATGTGACAAAGAGGAAGATGAATTATAGGGATGACATATGCATGTGGATATGATGATAAGGATGGGGAGCATGGATATGAGTTTCTATGATTGGATTTCACTGCACTAGAGCTCTCAATTACTAGAAAAGTCAGAAATTATTGTATCACGTATGCAGGAAATCCATTTAATTAAAAAATTAAGGGTGGAATCAAATGTAAAAAATTACTATTGCTTATTTAGACAAAAGAATGTGCTAGTACAATGCTAAATTTTGAATGGGAAGTGAGAAAAATTGTTGTCTAATGGCTTGATTCCTAGTATTTTTATGGAAAGGGGACTAACCCTCAAGCTTGTTATGTAAAGGAACTAATCCTAGGGGTTAAATATTTGAGAGAAGAATCCTTAAAAAGGAAATTGGTGATTAAAAATGGGTTAAAGGAGCTTATCAAGAGAAAAAGGAGTCTATTAGCGAGTGAAAAGGAGTTTATGAGACTGTCAAGAGGGAATAAACCAATATCAAGGGGTAAAATTGTGGGATAAAGAGATTAAAACAGGGTCGTGACACTATGAATATGTTGATCAATGATCCACATTGAGACGCATCACAAAATTGTTTATCAATGGTCCATGATGCATTTTGCATGATCGAAATGAACATAGATTAATCATCCTTTGCGATGTGATAGAAAAATTTTCCCTCTCCATGAGGTTATTTGTTATTGGCTTCACAATGCATGAAGGGCCTGAAAAATTTCCTATCCTACCATGTGAACCCATTTATGGTTTTGGGGAAAAACCACCATCCTATGCCTGAGTGTCCTTCATATCTAGAAATGACATGGTGCTTAGTGGTGCTCACTTGGCACATGAGGTGTATTTTGTGAAGAGTGTAGAAAAATTGGCTATGCCTCCTAGGAACCCATATGGCCCAATAAAAATCTACCATCTAGACATGGGCACTAGTCTAGTCATATTAAAGGTGTCAAGGAGTCATCTGAGCTTAAGGAAAGGAGGCCTGGCATAGGTTCCAAATAGACAACACTTGGAACAATAATATCCTGCCATGTGTCCATAGGACCCCACTAATGTCTTCAATGATGTCACTCAAATGTCATGTGCTCTTAATATTTAAAGGATGTAGCCATTGAATAGGTGACGCGTGATACACATTATATTCATAATGACATGAAGGTAGAGATATAACAAGGAAACAAAAAAAAAATATTGCAAGAAACAAAACAATAATGTTAAACTTAGATTCTATTAATGACTGTCTAGAATAGAAAAGACTATAAAATGTTAATCACACAAGCTAGCTAGAATGGTGGTAGATTATCTCTTAAGAGAGAGATGTTTCAACTATGCTCATTGACAAGAATATGATTACAAATAGGTTGAAATGGAATTTTAACATAAATAATCAATTAGAAAACCCTAAACATATAAAACCCTAACCCCAGAAGATGAAACACAAAAATGTTTGTGGGCCCCAATGTGGTTAGTTCATGCGTCAAATTTTCGAGGGCACAAATTTTGCATATGATCTCCATTTAGGGTGCTCAGTATCCTTTGATAAAGGTCTAGATGTGAAGTACACATTATGAATGACTTAGCATGTTACTTCAACTACTTTCTAGGCACTTCCATGCCAAAAAAATGTTGTTTAAGGCTTGAAAAATGGCACCAAAAGTTTGGCAATTGAGAAACTGTAAAAAAAATGCCAAAATGTGGAACCATTTTGAATTAGAAAAATAGGTGGGCCTAAATGTACATGTAATGTGTAAATATATATGTAATAAGGTCAGAATAATAGTGAATGGGCCTCATGTTCATGTGTGAATAGGTATATATAGAGGTCATGTATTCATTATTATGACGTGTGAATTGTGATGTATGAATGTATTTGGTTATTTGGAGGGGGATCCCCTATTATTTAAGGAGTTATTAGGTAACTTATCTATATTGGAGTTGTGATCCATGATCAAATTATGTACATGGTGTGTAATTCTATTTTGTTATGATAATTAACAATTTCGATCATTGCATTTGGTATCAGAGGTTCGATCCTAGGGTTTTATTGCCTCAAGCAAGTCATCTTGGAATTTTCACTATAATTTTTTTTCTACACCACTTCAGAAGGAGAAACTTGGATGATGTTTAGACTACTTATAAATGTACCCATGGTACAAATTTAATATTTTGGGTCATTTCAATTTCGGAGATACACCCTATGGAAGATAGGGTTTTTCACTAGTCCTGTAACTAGTCTCAAATATGTGTTCTGGGTAAAACAATCATAAATTCTTCATAGACGATCCAAATTCTAGACCAATTTCATTGGAAATACTATAGTCCATAATAATGTTTTTACATGTTTTAGAATTAGATATCAAATATTGGGTGCTTGGCATGCTGTTGGAAGCAGGCCAAAGTAGAAAGAAAGGCGATTTTGGGAAAGAAGGCATGCACGAGGGAAGTGATAGCTAGAAGGAAGAGTAACACATGTGCATGCATGGAATAACTAATGACATTAGGGTTAGGGTTTTTGAAACAAATTGTAATGGTCGATGAGAAAGAAACATATAAATATAGATACCCAGGTCTCATAGGAGGGGGGATGTAGAGAGACGGATGTGAGGAAGCAGATGCGATGTAATATTTTGTTGTATGACCTTATTTTGTAAGATGTTGAGCTAGAGAGGAATGAGGAGGGTAGATCTTGAGGGTTATATCAAATGATAAAGAGCCTGGTGCGATCTAGTATACATCATAATAGATCTCAACCCAACTAAGAAGAGTTGTAAAGTGCATGACGTTGTAGTTCAGAACTACTATAATAAAAGAGATAAGAGACAGATATTTGTGGAAGTAGCCCAGAGGGGGGTGAACCATGGTAAAACCTATGTTATGTGACTGAATGCATGTGTTTCTTTATTGTCTTCAATATTTAGTGATGTGCTAAATGAATGAGCTGTTATATTCCCTACGTAATCATGAATGACACTGTATTGCATTAATATAATAGAGTTATCAACGTATAGTTCTCATATCACCCACTCAATTCTAGGCTGCAAACACATGAGTATTGCATCCACCCATTAATACTATCTCAGGTGAGACAGCACAATGCACCCTGTTTGTTGTGTTTCCTTCTAGTTTACTAGGAGGGCTGATAGTTTTAGAGGATTTGTTGGAACCCTGAACAGTCATGAACCGTGGGTCACTCAAGATGAAGATGCAAACTTAGATAGAGTATATTAATAATCAACAAATGTTTTTTTTATCATTGGTAGTAAAAAAATAGGATTGATTACATGATATATGTTGAATATCTATTAAAAGATATGTAAGATCTACGAGAGGCAGATCAAGAGAATATTAAATAAGAGAAGAAAGAAATGAGCCACTAGAAGAGGATGTTGAGACCATGGAATCCCAAAAAAGTAGAGATCAAAAGATGGCTAAAGACGAAGGAGTTGGATTTTGCACAGAAAGATAACAAAAACACTAGAGTAACACCCCACAAATATATTGAGAAATACGTGTTTATTGATTTACATCAAGTCTTTTTCTGTGATTTTCCACACTTAATGCAGGAGTGGATACTAAGGTTGAAGGATAAACACTCAATGAACCGGATCCGACATTTAGAATGGACCCCAATACAGATTGAGTAGTTATAGGAGGTGAACAAAAAATTCACCCACGTAGTAGATTTTTGGCTCGACAGTATTGTGGTAGGATTTATAACAGAGTTCGCAGAATATAGAGTGAAGTTGTACAACACAACAGAGAAAGAGTTTCTACGTGGACCTCAAGGAAGGTATATTAGATCGTTGTATACTTATATTAAGATACTTCTATACAAAAAAGGTGTAATGTCAATGGAGTTGAACAACTAAACTTCCCTACATGCATGGGGGAAGGGGGAAGAACTAATAGAAAGAGGAGAAATGGAAGGAGGAAAGGATAAGGGAAAGAAGAAGCAACCCTTTGATGCAATCATGATCAGTGACAACCATATCAAGCAGATCATGGCGATAGCTAGAAATATGTGTAGCAGAGTACCCTACCAATACAAGGTGAATACAAAGAAGAGAGTCGTAGCCCCGAGGGAAGGCTTGGCAAGTGACGAGGAAGAGGTAGAGGATCTTTGAGCTATGGAGAAGATTGAAAAAATCCTGCGCACAACATATGAGAAGAAGACAAGAGGTCCAAGAACAGGAAGAGAAGGAAACAATCCTATCCATATTAATGTCAGTTTGGAACCCATAAAGCCATGTGCGAGTAATACACAAAGAGAACACCACCATTTAGACAACCAAATTTAGGGAGAAGAAAGACAACATGAAGTACATATACACAAGGAACAACAACCAGAGGAACTAGTTCAGGTAGTACTACTCAAGTATCTACACCACTCAGAGGTAGTAGTTCAGAGTTTAGAATGGCAAGACACGATCCCACCATCAGGTTACCATAATTTAAAGGAGAATCTTCGGAGGACCTAGAAAAATGTTTGTTCATCTGTGAGAAGATTTGGGAAGAAAAACATATCACATACGAAGTTACTAAATTGGCAGAGATAGTGATTATGCTAAGGGATCGCACACTAGATTGGTGTATGAGTTTAGCTACAAATAATCCACCAGGGACAACTAGAACAATTGCAGACATCAAGAAATTACTAATAAATGAGTTCCACAAGCCAAGTTTAGAATATCAGTACATGAATGAGATGATCAAAATTAGACAAAAACTGGGATAATCCATATGGGAAATTGACCAGATACTCAAGTGAATGAAGGGAATGTTGAAATATCTCATGAGTGATATGCAACATAGGCACCTATTCATCAATTCATTTCTACCACACTTAAAATACCCACTGCGACAATAGAAGTTTCAAACGTAGGAAGAGGCTCTGCAGTTAGCCCTGCAACTAGAAGAAAACCAGTATCAACAGACAGATCCAGTCATCAAAGAACTAAAGGAGGATTTGAAGAAATTAATGTTCCCACTAAACCAGAATAAAAGTAAGGACAAATGCAAAGTCGTTTGGTGTACTACATACAGGACAGAAGGACACCAAAAGAACGAATGTCCAACATTCATGCAATATATGGAAGCAAGAATGCCAAATCCATTACCAACAGGAGGAATATGGTGCGAAATATTTAAGAAACCGGGCCATGATCAATAACACTACCCAATGATGCAGAAATACCAGACAATCCCAAATATTTCATATTGCAACTTTTGCAAGTCAGTGGGCCACAATGACAAAGATTGTAGAACTATGGATTTGATGCAAGAGAGGACATAAGATGCATACAGAGTGCAGGAAGAAATGTTGTTTGGGCAAGTCGGGCCACAATTTAACCAAGTTCCAGCCCCATATAACACTGCGCAACAGTAGTATAATATTGCGTAACAACCATATAATATTGTGCAACCACAGTACAACACAACACAACCTCAGTACAATACCGTGAAGTATGATCAAGCACCTCATTATAACATGTCGAGAGGAGATCGAGCAAGATACAAAGGTGGAGGAAAATCGAGAGGAGGTTTTGGAAGAGGTAGAGGACCAGTGGTATGTCACAATTGTCAACAACTAGGACATTATGCAAGGGAATGTCCATTTCCACCAACAATGTGTATGTATTTTCATGCATTAGAGCATGATACAAAAGAATGCCCAACACTATTAGTAAAGATCCAGGAAAAGAGGAACCAGAACAACCAAAATGTTCAATAGATTTCAAATGAAGTGAGGGATAAAGGACAAAACATCAACATAGTTACTCGTGAAGGAGATAAAATAGGAAAAGATGCAGTCAGACAAGAGCCAGTACATCACTAGTGGGTGAAGAAGAACATCGAACCAAGGAAGCATTTCAACACGTAGAATGAGAAGGAGATATTTAAGCAAGATAGACAAGAATTTGAGAAGGATGACATTGCATCGACTTCAACTACATAGAAAAGCAAGGAAGCACCAGAGTATGATATGCCTCCCTTATTGGACCATACCAACAAAATGAAACACATGGGACAAGTAAGTACAATAAAAGGCGTTTTGCAATCATGTGTAAAAGTACTGAATGATCCATCATCTGTCAAAATATTGCAAAACAAATTAGAAACATGTAGTATAGAGACGAAAGGAAAACTAGAACAAAAAACAATGGATCACCTACATACACGGAGAATAACAAGTAGGGAGTTCAGAGTGAATGCCAACATCAAAGATTTCGACATGGGAGATATCATACTAGATCTAGGATATGAAGTTAATGTATTACCAATGAAGACATGGAAATGTATGGGAGAGCCCACATTAGGATATTCACCTATGCAAGTGAAAATAGAAAACCAACATAGAGTCCTACCAATCAGTATATTGAAAGGAGTGATAATAGACCTGGATGGAGTGTGCACTAAAGAAGACTTTGAAGTGATTGAAATAGTGGATGACACAACACCATATCAAATGTTGTTGGGTTTGGATTGGACATTTGACAACCAGGCCATAATCAATTTGAAGACATGAAAAATGACATTTGAGTCAGGTGAATATAGGGTCATCGCGCCATTAGACCCATTAGAAGGGGAAAGGTTTGTAGAACCCACTTTCTTAGAATTAGAGGAAATCATCCAGTTGTATAGAACAACTACGTGCGATGAGGATTATGTGAACCCGACTGCAAATGGGATACTCAACTGGGGGATAATTAATTCATGTGAAATAGACTCAGATACTGATTTAGAGAATTGGCAACAAAGGCTACATGAAATTTCCATGAGAATATGTGCACGAATATACCGCACACTAATATGAGTAGGCACGGAGATAAGGGAACCACCGAGTTTCCACGGAGTAAATGATCTAGAAGTATTTCTGGAATAGAATGAAGATGAATCTTTAGAGAATTAGAGACTCTTAGCACTTGATATATCAATCAAGGCCACACCTGCAATATGGTGGGGCACACATAAAGGGACAATCATAGTTTGGGACCAATGTAAGTGGTTACCTCATATAAGGTTCATCGCATAACAAAAAAATAACAAGCAACAGAGGTAGGATGGATAGGGGGCACCAGTGGAACCCTTGGAGAAGTGAAGGATGCTATGGAAAGTGACACCCCCATAGGAATGGCCTCATCATTTTATACACACTCTAGAGGGAATATGAATGAACTGGTATACAAACCAGGAACTGCACAAAGGAACTACGACCTGGAAGGTTTTGCAACAAAATTTTATAGTCACTTTTTCATTCGAGCATGAGAAACCCAACATATATGCAAGTCTTAAAAAAATGAGAGGGGTGATATTCATCAAGTAATGAGAGGTTGAACTCATAATAGAAGAACAACAGTGAAACAAACAAACAGTCAACGAAATTTTATCATGTTACCATGTGTAGGAGGAAGCACCAGATGAAGATGATCCATGCGATATTTAGATCGAGGAAGTGAAAGGTGAAAGAGAAGTGGAGGGTCCACCTATAGAATAAGAATTTATTGTTGCACTGATCAAGGTGAATAAAGTCAACATTGGGATAGTTGAGAATCCCAAAATGGCTAGCATTGGAGATTACTGGGATGAACAAATAGTAGAAAGCATAACAAAGTTACTATGTGAGTACAACGACCTATTTTACACAACATTGACAGAGATGAATCATATAGTAGGAGAGATAGGATAAATGAAGATACCACTCAGAGTTGAAGCAAGACTGATCAGACAACGACCATACAGATTGAACCCAATATATAAGAAAAAAGTCAAAGATGAGATCAACAGGATGCTTGAAGTCAAAATCATAGAACTAGTGGAAGAATCAAAATGGATAAGCCCAATGGTAGTTTTGGAGGAAAAACAAGGAGGGATAAGGATATTCTTCGACTTGAGGAAGTTGAACTATGCATGCCTAAATGATCTGTTCCCTACACCTTTCATGGATGAAGTGTTGGAGAACGTAGGAGGACACAAAGTTTACTTATTCATTGATGGATTCTCAGGCTACCACCAGATCAAGATAGCCCAGGAAGATAGATATAAGACCATGCTTTCTATAGAATGGGGATCCTACCAGTACATGGTCATGTCGTTCGGATTGAAGAATGCACCAACAATATTTTTGAGAGTAGTCATCGTCGCGTTTAAGGAATTCTTCCACCTGTTTCTAGAGGTATACTTGGATGATTGGACAGTGTATAGTTTGTTGATATAACATGTAGAGGTCTTAATGATGATGCTAGAAAGATGTAGGAAGTGCTAGATATCATTAAACATAAAAAAATGTATATTCAAAACACCATTTGGGATACTATTGGGCCATATAGTATGCAAACAAGTTTTACTAGTATATCCTGCAAAGATTGCAGTAATTGTTAACTTACCATCACCAAAAATAGTTTGTCAACTAAGAGAAACATTGGGACACATAGGATACTAAAAAAAGTTTATAAAAGGGTGCACGCAGATTACATCACCAATGGAGAAACTGTTAAGAAAAGATACAAAGTTTTAGTGGAATGAAAATTGTCAACACGGTCTGGATACACTGAAAGAAAAGATGGTCACCATGCCAATACTAGTATTTCTAGACTGGGAAAAGACATTCCATGTACATGTAGATGCATCAGCCATAACACCTAGAGCTATCTTGGCGCAACCAACAGTGGGAGATTTGGATCACCCTATAGCATTTGCGAGCAGAAAGTTATCAGAATCATAACAAAACTATAACACCACAGAGAGGGAAGGCCTAGCTATGGTCCACGCACTGCAAAAATTTAGACATTACTTATTGGGAAAACACTTTAAGATTTTCACAGATCACACAACCCTTAAATACCTAGTCAACAAGCCTGTGTTGGGGGGGAGAATCTCTCAATGGTTACTATTGTTTCAAGAATTTCATTTTGAAGTAATAGTCAAGTGAGGAAAATTGAATGCAGGACCTGACCACCTATCAAGGGTCACAAACAGAGAAGAACCTACACATTTAGAGGAAAACATCCAAGACACATAGTTATTTTCAGTCCAGATTACTGGTGAATACTTTGTATATATCATTTAGTAATTGAGCACATGTATTTCATCGTAGGAATATAACACCGTGCAGAACAAAAACCTGGTAGTCCGGTTTGCAAACTATCAACTGATCACGGGACACTTATACAAAATGGGTGTAGATAACATCTTGCGAACTTCGAAGATATGTGTTAGAATATGAAATACCAAGAGTTTTAGTAGAATCCCATGAGGTAATAATAGGAGGACATTATGCAGGCAAATATACTATGCACAGGGTATTGTATGTAGGACTATGGTGGCCGACCATTCACAGAGAATCGAAGGAGTACTGCCAGAGATGCGATGTATGTCAAAGGGTTGGTAAACCAAATAGAAGGGATGATATGCCATTACGAGCATTGGTGACATTGTAGACATTTGATAAATGGGCATTAAAATTTGTTGGAACAATCAACCCACCAACAAAAAGAACAGGAGCAAGGTACATTATCACCATGACATAATACCTGACAAGATGGGTGGAAGCAGCACTAGTGAAGGATTACAATGTAGAAACAAAGACACACTTTCTATTTGAACATGTAATCATTAGATTTGGGTACCCAAGATTTTTTATGAGCGACCAAGGAACACACTTAATTAAAAACACTATAAACACTATGGTTGAAGAGTTTGAAGTCCACCATCAGAGGAGCACACCATATCACCCATAGACAAATGGCATAGTAGAATAATTTACAACAATCCTTGAGAATGCACTGACAAATATCTGTAATGTCAACAGGGATGATTGGGACCTCAAAATACCAACAATATTGTGGGCCTGTAGGACCATATGCAAGAAGCTAACAGAGCACACACCATTTAAAATGGTATATGTCCAAGAAGAAGTAGTTCCATTAGAATGTATGGTACCCAGTTTGTGCGTAGCACCAATTACACACATGAAAAAATGTGATGCATTACAGGAGATACTAAATCAGTTGATGACCATGGAGGAATATCAAATCCTAGTAGGGTTCCACCAACAAGTTGAAAAATCAAGGGACAAATCTTGGCATGACAGACACATCAAGAAGAAAACCTTCAGGGAAGGATATTTAGTGTTGATGTATGACAACAAATCCATTCAACACCCAGGAAAAATAAGAATGCACTAGTTAGAAACATACAAAGTAAAAATTGTCACAGATGGGGGAGTTGTACAATTGAAATACTTAGAAGGGGCAGAACTCAGAGGAATGATCAATGGGATCCGACTGAAGCTGTATAAAAACAATCAAGCACCCACAACTTGAAAGTCACTGCACAGTAAAAAAAATAAAAACAGAGAGGATATTAAACGATATTAACAGAGGTACAGTGCGTCAAAAGGAGAAGAGGCATGCACACTTAGGAATACAAAACCAGCGAAGAAAATGCCAATGAATAGATCAAAATGGAAACAAGCGGGAAAATTAAAGACGAAAAAAAATTTACTAAACAACGAAGGCATACAGAATTGAATGTCGGAAAGGACTGGCGGGACGTCACATTAATTTTGTCAAATGGAGACGACGAAGGAAAGTAATGGAAAGTACAAAGGAACCAAAGGTTCATTGAATCCATAATAAGGGTATCATCTTCAAAAATCTTCATACGATGCCCATACAAAGAATGAACGTGGGAGCAAACAACCTATTTCATGATTGGAAAAGACAGAGAGCAATAGAGCCTATGGAGCATAGAGTGAAGTTCATAGAGGTTACAAAGATCATTGAACTCAATGAATGATCTAAATTCACCACAATGGAACTACCCAAGTAAGAAAAACCAAGCTAGAATACCAGACACTCAAGAGTTAGAACCAGGGCACAGGTACAATAGGAGGAAAGTGAACAACAACCGCCAGAGGTCGTCAATGTCAATGAAATCCCATCACCAGATACAACATCGATGAACCCCAAACCTTTGATATAAGAAACCCAAAACTAGAAACTAAGGACATGAATGTGTATATGTCGACAAAGGAATAGGAGCAACATAACTAGGGCATAGGTAGCCTAACGCAAATAGAAAACCCTGAAGGAGCTTCGCGAGTCAATGGGACTGCTACAAATCAATAAGAAACAGTTGAGCCAGATGAATCTCAAACAATCGTGTTAGACCACCCATAGGAAGGACTAGTGGAATATGTCACAGGATGGCCAGAACAGTATGCAGAAGAATGACCAATGGAGGCTACAACCTCAAGTCAGGCACTATCAAAAAAGAAAAAGAAGCAGGTCCCTAGGTCACCATGCAAGGAACCCATCGCAACCATTGTTTTGTTGCGTATACTAGAAGGGGTACAGGTGAAATTAGACTTGATAGGTTATGTTGAGAAGCTAAAATACTATGACCATGAGGTAACAAACACAGACAAGTTCCTGAAGTTTGAAAGGAAAGTCTACCTACATACTAAGGGTCTGGATGCATTTTGGGAACATATTAATCAACCACTCCAGTGGGCAACATGACTAGAAAAAATGAGGATTTTAGGTCTACTAGAGCTACCACACTTTGGTAGAGGACAATACACAAGAAGTTGTGTCAAACAATTGATGGCGGTCACACATGGTGGGGATATATGGTTAGACAATCTTTTCTCCATAGACGTAGAGCTCATTGTGCACATTACAGGGATACCATCCTAGGGCATGGATCCCACACAATTTCTTGACAAAAAAAAAAGGATAAATCACTTACGGAAGAGATGAAAAATAAATATGGCACTGATAGGGGGACTTGAGGAATCATCATCAAAAGGATCAATGATGTCGCGACACAAATGGCCACAAAACTCATGCACTACAAACTACTAAGAAAATGTCGCAAGGAGGAAGTCCTGACTGGGGTCGTCACAGTTGCAATGCAATGTGCCGAGGGAACCATAGTTAGCTAGGCACTGTTGGCGCAGATTAGATGAGACCAAGGTTCTTCTCAGGTTACCAACAGAAGGTACTGTGTAGTCTAGAGCACTGGCATTTTCATCTCCTCTGAAGAGAAGAAGTCTCACTCGAAGTGCTGCTGAGACAGAAATATAGGGAAGGGTAGGGAAAATACCAAAGAGAATCCATAGATCATCCAAAACTCATTCCTGTTCTTGCGCAAGAGAAACATCAGATATAAAACATCTAACTGCAAGAACTGAACCTACTTATGTTATGAACAATGCTTTAAGCCTAGAACCATTAAACATAACTCATAAACCATAAAGGAACAATGTAATGCACAAGTAAACATACAAGACACATCCTATTTTTGAAAATTTGGTTCTCCTTTCTCATATTATCTTTGAGATATTTCTTTCATTACAGACTTAGAATTACATAGAGATATTTAGTACAGAATTTTGGCTCTAGGCCTCAGCCACAGAGTTCTAATTCCCCAACTGATAAGTCTTGTTTATTATAGACTCTTCTCGTCTCAACTTACAACAGGTAGAAACAACTAATCCCAAAACCTTGGGTGACTCTGATAGATGTGACTCAACCCAAATATACTCAACTCACGAATGAGTGAACCAATGGACTAAATGGATAAGAACAACATCATCCCAACCTTACCAACCAACCCTTTTACAATTATATTCAGTCCTATATATAGTTGGGTTATGTTTTCATATTCGTCTTGCTCGCCTTCTTGTTCTATTGAAACTTTTTGTTGCTTAGGTGGTGTTGTGCTAGCATCCACAACTTCTTTATATTATTATTCCTTCCAACCTCTGATGAAGTTTTAGTGACTCATGCTTATTCAAAACTTGTGCAATTATTTCTCAAGAACGAAGGGCCCAACAAGCTTCGACCACAATCCTTGACTCGTCCTTGAGTCAAGCACTTGGGTCCTTCATGTTCTCTAGGAGAAACTGTTGCTTTCCCTTATCCAGATTTTCCTCTTCTTTGAGCTCTTTTGTTTGTGCCTTTTATTCGTTTACCTCCTCAAATGAAGGGCCCAATTTTGGAACTAGCTGTAATGCTATGTGATTTACTCTATGAAATCTTTCAACTTTGTTGTTCCATTTCCAAGCGAGGAGTGATGCTTCTGCCAGGAACTGTTGGGTCGCTTATTTTCTATACTCCTTTGGTTTAGCTATAACCAATATGTTCCATTTAGAGTCAGTTGTCACATCGACCTGGTGCATTTGCATGTATGTTGTCTGAATGACTGGTCAAAATTCACGCATCTCTTTATTTGCTATGGCCTGTGCTTCGTAGAGTGTATTCAGTTCATTGTCAACCTACTGGATTTGGTCAAAATTCTATTGCTTCTCTATGGGGTTCATTGTGACTGCAACTTCTTCATTGACCACCTGAATCTTGGTGTGCACTTCCTTCAGGACTTGATTCCATTGATCGATGATCCCCATCCAATCGCTGACTCCCTTGACGATTATGGTGTAGTCCAATGTTTTCTTATGTAGTGTCGCTTGAGTATTGTTTCCTTGTAGCATTATCCTCTGCATTTGGTCCTGCAGTTGCCGATGTTGTTGTTCTACTTCCTCCTAGACTTGTTGTAGCTTTTCTTGTATCTACTTCATGCATGTAGTGAGATGTGTCCATGCCTCTTGTAACAACTTGATGTGTTTCTATGGTTCTCTTATTTCACTGGCTTCGGGTAGGTTGGGCACAACCTTCCGAATCTCCGACCAAGATTTTGCAAGTTTTTCCAGCACTTTTTCCAGTTTGCACTGGGCTAGGAGTCTATCATGTTTTTCCTCCATTCTACATGTTTGTGCATATAGATGTTCTTTCCTGGAAAGCTCAGTTGAGCTCTTAGCATCCTGGAGCCTTTGCTCTAGTTGGTTTGTGGAGGGTCTGACTAGTCCGAATGATTGTGACGCTGGCCATTGTACCAAGTCTATATGTGATGGAGCTGCATCAGTGGGTACTCTCCATTGTAGTGGAATTCCACTACCTGTTGAATGGTATGAGTGATTTTTTGCCTCGTCCTCTATTGGTGGTGCTAGTGCAATCCTCAATCTTAGGTCTGCGAGTAAGAGTGCTAGAACCTTGGTTTTGGTTATGCAGAGATGCATCAATTCTGCATATTGTTTGGGGTTTTGGAGAACTTTCACCATCTGCACTTGCATGGTGGTCGTATCCGGATCCATTGTTGATTTTGGCTCATTGTGCACATCTAGTATCTCTGTATCTTCTAGTGCTTCTGCATCATGCATCGTGATTTTTGGGACATCCTAACCCTTGAGTGCTGAGGGGATTTGTAGGTTATAGTCGGGTTCTATCTCTTCTCTGCTTCAACTGGATTCTTTTTTTTTTTAATACTTAGGTTTTTGTTCCTTGGGGTTCAGATTTGGGACATCCATCATCATGGGTTGCTCTAATTGTTTAGGGTCAGGGTCAGAAATTTATGAAGTGGGCTTGGGGGATTCTTTGGTTGTCTATGGGAGTTTTCATTCCTCTGTCTCTGGGTGGTCAAGTTGCATTGGCTCTGAGGCTATGGTTTGATGTCGAATGGTGGTGAGGAGGTTTGGTAATTAGGGTGGTGGGGGTTTCTCAATGATGAATGTAGCCGGAATTGTTTCAGGTTCCAGTTAATATTGAATGTTAATGATAGTGGTGGCTTTG
>CBVK0101418171.1:0-26376 GCA_900067695.1 Picea abies | reverse complement strand
CTATGTGAGGGCCAAAAATGAGCCAAAACCCAAGTCTTTATTTGTTCAAGATAACCTAAGCAAATGACACTAAGAAAAATAAAGCAAATTTGAAGTCTAAAGGCTAAAAAATTAAACCTAAGGGATTAAAGACCCAAGACAACTTAGTGTGATAACAAGTTCGATGGTTGAAAACTCAACATCACAAACATTGAATGACTAAGAAGAAGAAACATACAATATTTGGAGCTCTTGCAAATCCAAAGATGAATATGTGTGTGGTATTTATTAGAGCTCTTTCAAATTTGAATATGATTCTAACCATTGTATGAAGGTTTATTTTTTCCCATTTTCTCTTGGTGTAGGAAGATTATTTCCCTAGTGTATGAAAATGATCATAGTTGTCATTGCTTTTGTGAATTAGTATACAAATTGTAATAGTTCGATCATCTATGTACTTTCTCTTTAAAGACAATTATTTCATTCACTTCTTAGATATTTACAAATCTCTGAATGAATAGTTATGTACTAGTGATCATTGTGAAAATTTATCTATACATACCTATAATTGTATACATATTGATGATCTATTTGCCAAATTTGGTCAAGTTTGATGAAGAAAATCGTTCCAATCGATAACCAAACAAAGTATAGTATGATGTGCTCCCTCCCCATTGGGAGATGTTATCCATGCTCTCACTTTACTCCTCAGTAATACCACTTGTTAATCTTCATAAATCATCAATATGTTCTTCATGTATAGAACTTATATCCATACAAGAAAGAGAAGAATGGACTTGATTGGTGAATTAGGGTCACAAGTAGCACACACTAGAGATAATTGAGCATACTACCAATATTGTGATATAATAAAGAATAAAATTGGGATGAAAGTAAAGATTTGGCAAGCCTGACTGGAAGGGTTGTTGTAATACCCCCAGGTTGATCCCCATGTTGTAAATGTGTGTATGTATATATGTTTTATTGGATAGTGAGCCAATATGGTTTTTGGTTTAGAGTGCATGTTTTATATTAGGGAGATGTGCTTATATGCTAAAAGATTGGTGAGCCTAGCAATGTAAATTGTAATCACACTCTAATATATTAATAAAATACATCATGGATGTAGACCAAGTCATACAAGAGAGTATGGGGGGCTAGGAATCCACGAGAGGGAAAGGGGAATAAGGACTTAAGGAAATGGGCTAAATAAAGGGGTATTAAGCCAAGGAATATAATAATATATTCCTAAGTCCTAAGTCCTAAGTATTTTTTTATCCTAAGTTCTCAAGTGGTGGGGAAAGTATTTCCTTGGTCGCCACTTTTAAAAAAGGGAACATGCATATTTAAATTTTAGTTTAAGTGAAAAAAATAATTCTTTCTCTAGGGATATTGGGTGTACAATTATCCATGGGTTTCCTTAGGGAAGGTTGGAGCCCTAGAGGGAGAATTGTTTGGGATAGGTTTCCTTGGGTATGAGGCCTAGAGGGTGTCTGGAGACTCCATTATAGTAGTTGGAGTTCCTAGAGCCATAGATCTATAAGAATTCTTGACCATCCTACGATGGAGCCCCGGAAGGGAAGTGGATATCCTGAGGGAGAAAGATGTAGAGAAGGGGGTGCACTTCCTTGTGTTGTGCAAGTTGATGGAGAATGGGAGGCTATAGGTTGAATTTTTTATGGGGTTTGGTACCTTGGCATTTCCATTGTTGGTACTGACTGTGGGATCTTAGTTGGATTAGGTAACCTTTTACCTGTCGGAGTCATAGCCCCAACACGTGTGTGACCTGCTATTGAGAGTGCTAGAAAAACAATGTCTATGGTTAGGTAGAATGTCTAAGGTCTGCAACTAGTTGGTGATTTATAAAAATACAAGTGTTTTTTTATGTGCTTATATGTTGATTAATGTGTGGTTATTTGTGCTTATTTATGTTATGTTATAAATGTTTATAATTATGCATGGAATTTTATGTTGTTAGGATTGCATAATTGTTTCATATGTAGTGCATATTATTATTGTTGGTATCATATTTTAATATAAGGTTATATGAACCTTCAGGAAGAATGGAATTAATTAATTAATCGTATCAGAGTATCAAAGCGAAAAGTGAGATAAATTTTGAAAATTTTAGTATGTGACTAAGTTTGAATTAAAGTGACATATTCCCATAAGTTAGTATAGGGTGTGTTACAATGTGGTATTAGAGCTCCATGTTCAACATCGAGCCTGCATGGGATAGATCCAATGCTAATGCAAAAATTTGCAGGTGAAATTTTTAAGAGGATGTCTACAAACTATTTGCCAAAAAAATTCCTTGAGAAATTGGGGAAAATTTCCCATAATTTTGGGGAAATTGAGCTTAGGAGTTAAAATTCCCAACTTTAACCTATAACTGAGTGATTTCCGACTTATAACCGACTGAAATAATGAATGGCAGAACAACCATAAAAGAAATTGGGCGAAATTGGGAAAAAGCCCCAATTTCTGAGTAAAATCCACTAAAAATTCAGTGTGGGGATGTTGTGTTTCAGGTGAAGAGGTTGAATCGACATGCACAAGGCCAATATTATCCATGGTGACCAAAGAGAAATTTCAAATTTCAAATTTTTTGAAAATTTGGGGATTTTTAGAATTTTTGGAAAATTGGGGATTTTTCTGCACATGGTGATGTGGAGGCTACGTGTCAAGTGACATGGAAGTGGTGATGTGGACTGCCATATTGGTAGGTCCATGGTGATATTTCCATAATGATAGACCACAATGGCAGTGTGGGGCCATGGTGGCAAGCTCAATATCTACAATGCACATTGGTGGGCCCGAAGGGTGACGTGGCGGGCCATAACAAATGAGGTGGTGATCCAGGAGGATCCATGAACTCTCACATATATCCAGGAGGATCTAATGAATGATCATAGAGTTCTATAAGGATCTATAACGCTCATAGAGGTTATAGGGGATCCATAAAATCTCAAAATTTTACCGTCTCAAATGATCATGAAAACAACATCAATCCGTAGATCTCGTCATTATCTTTCCAACAACAAAAATAAAAATTTGAACGGAGCTGGAATGAAAAATTTATGAGCACTAAAATTTTGGTCAAAATTCAAAGTTAAAGGGAAAAATTCAAATCTGACACATGCCACCACTGCAAGGATGACACGAGGCGCATGACCCTTGCCACCACTGCAAGGATGACACGAGGCGCATGACCCTACGACTGTACAATTGCATGGCATTTTAACATAATGACACATGGCAGGCGGGTGATGTGGCATAATAGGTTGGAAGCTGACTGGGCAAGTTATACAATCCAAGTGGACCTATTGTTCATCAACACATGGCATGGATAAGCCAATGAGAGGCCTCCATGTGGTGACCTCCCATCGACCTTTATGGTCATGGTTTACCAAAATTTTGGGAGTCAATGGGGGTCGAACTTGCGACCTCTCAAAGCCTTAACAAACCCTCCATTTCCAATGTATTACACAAGTGTTTCACACCCATATATGTTGTCATATATATTTAACTTTGGTTAATTTTTTTGTTTGGAGGGAAAAGGGGCCGAGGGCTAATCCCCCAGCCCCTGGTTAGTATATTATTCCATGCATCCACACTCCAACGATTGTGTGGGGGGATAACAAACCATATAACCAAAAAAACAACAACACATACCATAAATAAGAGCCCATGGGTTTTGAACCCTAGGCCTCTTGCCATGATAATGACTTACCATAACCTCTGCTAACCAACAAGCCATGAATATCACTTGTTATAACTAATGCATAAAAAAATAGTTATTCTAATGTTGATGTCAGTGCAAAGTTCGGGTATGGTTGGGGGCCCAAGCCCTATATATTAGGCACAAATCTAAAGGCCGACACACATATTGAGACACATAGATTCCCATAAGGGCACATATATTGAGGTGGTACGAATCCTGAGGTACGGACTACATAGAAGTGTCTGTCGAGATTGCATAAGTTTATGTGTTGCATGGAAAAACATGCCATGAGGTATATTGTCCACACCTAGGACAGTTTATACTCGTTGGATTCATTTTTCTGCAAGGATAATGAATTTGAAGTCTATTTTGTGATAATAGGTCATTTGTAAAAGTCTTAGTCCAAATTTCCATTAACGAGATCTTATCACATTGTTTTTCATGTCGAAGAGGGTGTAATTGAGCCTGTTCGGAATTTGGTCAACTTTATAGTCAAATTTCTCAGAAATTCTGTAAGGAATTCAATGGTGAACTCATTTTCTTGTTTTGAGTAGTGGAATTAAAGAGAGTCCATTAAATTGGCTTTTTGCAAGCCTGTGTTGTAATGTAATTTGGTATTTTGAGATGATGGAGAACAATCATACCATCTAAAGGGACTTTGAAGATGAAGTAATATGTCATCCATATATATAATTTGAGTTCTTTTATTTTATGTTGTGTCATCTCAATAATCTGCAAATTATTCATCAATATTAATGAAGTTTATGGACAAGTAAGCATATTCACATGTGTTTTTGCAAATAATCAGGTGATCATTTATATTTTGAATCTGGTCAGATGTTTAAGTGTATTTAAGAATTATTTTTACATATAAGGATTTTTGGATCAAGTTAGTATCAGAGCTAGTTTTGACATGTATTTGCAAGTGAATGCTTATGAGGTCCAAGTTCAAGCAAGGTGAAGGTACACTTGAATAATTTAATCTTGAGATTGAACGTGTATTTCAAAGGAAAGAAATGGAGCATGAATATATTATTTCTTACGCTGATAAGGAGTTTCAAAAAATGTTCCTTGAAATGACACATATGGTTAAGGAATTGTGAGAAGACCTAGAAAGACGAAGAGAAACTCCTCATCAAAATGAAGGTCATCGAGTTGAAACAATGGTAAAAAATGAAGCAGTTGAAGGAGGAGGAGAAGGTTAAAAACCTCCAGGGTCTCTTCCATCCCCATCATCATCATCGTCATCATCATCATACTCATCATCTTCTTCTTCTTTCGATGAAAGTAAACATTCTTCTCATAAGAGGAAAAATAATTCTAAAAAGTGTTCTCATTCTCATGATATGCCTTTGTTAAAACTATATGTAAAGTTTGATTTTCCTACTTATGATGGATATTTGAATGCAAAAAAATTGGATAATTGGGTCAACCAGATTGAAGTGTATTATGGGGTACATAAAATCACACAGGACACTTCAAGGATATTGTTGGCTACTCTTCGCCTAAGCGGTACAACTTTGATATTGTGGGAGAGTTGGACACACACTGATCTTATTCAACATGGTAAAATAATTTATTCACGGATTGAATTTACTATTGCATTAAGAAATCAAATTTATCCATTACCTTATATGCAAACATCAATGATTGCTTGGAAACATCTGAGGAAAGGAAAACGGAAAAATGTTCAAGATTATACATAGGAATTCAATAGGAATGCATTATCTTTGGGAATTCCATTACATACTCCCGAGACTCATCTAAAGTATATTGGTGGTATGCACTCATATCTTCGCCATACTATATTGATGTTTAATCCTACTAATATTGAAGAAGTATCAATACAAGCTACTCATCTTGAATCCAATAAGGGAAAACATGTTGTTGAAGATGTGTCAGAGGAGACAAATGAATTCAAGGAGCAGTCGAAGGGAAAATGGAAGAGTAAGAAGACAAATACAATGAAGAAGGATGAATATAAGAAACCTACATGTTCTCAATGCGAGAAGAAAGGACATGATGAGAAGCATTGTTGGAAGTTTCATCCATAATTGAAGCCGAAGTGGGCTCAATCTAGAAAGGGTAAAAAGAAGACTGCAACTATGGTTCAAGACCTTGGATCATATTTTGAGGATGAAAGTAAAGTTACAACTATGGGCATCAAAGGTAAATCTACAGTTGCAAGTTTCAGCTCATGTACTTCTTCTACAAAGTCTAAAGTAATCCATGATGGAAGGCAAATAAATTATTTGTTTCATTTACGAGTTATCTCAAAGCACACTAATATTGATACACTTGTTGATAGTGGATCATAAGTAAATATTATTTTAGAGCAAGTTGTTACGAAGTTGGGATTGGAAACTAGGCCTCATCCGAGACCGTATCCTTTGGGTTGGATTTGTGATAATGCTCAGGTACATGTAACTAAGAAATGTAAGTTACAATTTGCGATCACATCCAGTTTCATTGATGAGGTAGAGTTAGATGTGGTTCCACTTGACATTTGCATGATGGTTTTGGGAAGTCCATACTTGTATGAAAAGAAGACCATTTTCTACAGGGAACACAACAAGTATCATCTCTTCAAGGATGGGATTGAGTTCATTGTGAGAGATGATAAGATAAAGACTAATTTGACATTTTTCACTACAGGGCACATGCTAGTTAATGCTAGTATCCAAGATCCAGATTTACAACCTACGGTTCAAAGTAACACATGTCCTTTGGTTGATGTTGTTCCTATTAAGAAGTAAAAATATGTTGATCGTCCATTCTCTTTCGCATATGTATATTCAGTTTTGTTGATCAATTTATTACTAATCAGTGGAATATGGTTGGCTACTGCAACAATGAATGGTGGAGTTTGTGAATTTGAGGGAATGGTTAACTTGGTCAACAATGTTGTTTCAGTCTCCATTATGATTGTGATGAGTCAGGTGTTCATTATCCAATCAGGAAGGATGGATGATATTGGACAAGTGAGGTGAAAGCATTCTCACTTCATTTCTGAATAATCCATACTTTTGGAGGTCCAAACGTTCTTCAGTGGGGAGGTGTGATCCAGGAGGATCTAGGAATGCTCATAGAGATCCAGAAGGATCTAAGGAACACTCAAAGAGGTCCAGAAGGATCCAGAATGCTCACAAAGGTCCTAGGGGATCCATAAAATCTCAAAATTCGACCATTTTAAATGATTGAGAAAATGACATCAATGCATACAACTCGTCATTATATTTATAACGATGAAAACAACAAGTCAAAGGAAGCTTGTATTCAAAATTTATGAGTAGTCAATGTTTGGTCAAAAGTCAAGGTCAAAGGGAAAAATTCAAAGGTGATATGTGTCACCACTGCAAGGGTGACATGTGGCACATGATCATACAACCGTACATATGATGTGGCATTTTCACATAATGACACATGGAAGGTAGGTGACATCGAATGATAGGTTGGCAACTGATTGGGCAAATTATACAGTTCAAGTGGACCTATTGTTCCTCGACATGTGGCATGGATAAGCCAATGAGAGGTTGTCATTTAGCGAATTCCCATTGGATTTTATGCACGTCACAGTTTACCAAAATTTTGGGAGTCAACTAGAGTCGAACCCGCAACCTCCCAAAGCCTTAACAAACCCTCCATTGCCAATGTGCTACACAAGTGTTTCTTACCCATATATGTTGTAATATATATTTAAATTTGGTTAAAGTTTTTTTTTTTTAGGGAAAAGGGGCCGAGGGATGAGCCCCTAGCCCTTGGTTATTATATTATTCCATATGTCCACACTCCAGCAATTGTGGGGGGGACTAACGAACCATATAACCAACAAAACAACAATACATACCATAAATACGAGTCCATGGGTTTTGAACCCCTGACCTCTCACCATGCCAATGACTTACCATAACCTATGCTAACCAACAAGCCACAAATATCACTTGTTATAACTAATGCATAAAAAAATATTTATTATAATGTTGATGTCGGCACAAAGTCCTAGTACAATTGGGGGCCTACACCCTATATATTGGGCACAAATCCCAAGGCCAACACACATCTTGAGACACATAGATTCCCATAAGGGCACAAATCTTAAGGTGGTATGGATCCTGAGGTACACATTCCATATAAGTGTGTGTTGAGATTCCATAAGTTTATGTGTTGCATGGAAAAGTGTGTCATAAGGTATATTTTCCACACCTAGGAAAGTTTAATTGAACATGTTCGGAATTTGGTCAACTTTCTAGTCAAATTCTCATAATTTCGCAAGGATTTCAATGGTGAACTCATTTTCTTATTTTGAGTAGTGGAGTTAAAGAGAGTCCATTAAATTGGATTTTTGCAAGCCCTATTGTAATGTAATATGGTATTTTGAGATGATGGATAACAATCATACTATCTAAAGGGACTTTGAAGATGAAGTAATATGTCATCCATATATGTAATTTGAGTTATTTTATTTTATGTTGTGTCATCTCAATAAGCTACAAATTATTCTTAAATTTATTCATCAATATTAATGAATTTTATGGACAAGTAAGCATATTCACATGTGTTTTTGCAATAGTCAAGTGATCATTTATATTTCAAATCTGGTCGGATGTTTATGTGTATTTAAGAGTTATTTTCACATCTAAGGATTTTTGGATCAGGTGGAGACCTGAAAACCATAAGTGGGCTTGCTTAGGTGTATTTCGAATTTGGGCTTGCTGGTTGATGCCTGGCAAATCTACATACTTGGTCATCTATTTTCCAGCTGGGACTTCTCCTTGAAAATCTGGCTCTACTACAGTTTTCTCATGCTCTGCTGCAACCTGCTGTAACCATTTCCAAAAGTTGTACCACCAAGCTTCAGATATCCACTTGTCAATTCATAGCCATTTATAATGTTCCATATGGATTAGTAAGAGGTCTGGGAGGCAAATTATAGGTTGAAAAATTCATGCATTGGATGAATAGGTGGGGGTGGCACTTGACTAGAACTAACACTACTATTATCACTTGTTTGAGATCCACCTTGACTACGCACCTCCAAAATCAAAACAAAACCTTGATAATGATGACTTTAATTATTATCTATCATTGGGAACTATCCTCATGGAATTCGGATCAAGGGAACTCAGATCTGTGCAAAAATAGTAGCATTATGCCTTGTTCTATGCTTTCGGTGGCTAGGAGAGCCAAAATTCTAACATGTAAGCCACCGAAAGCTCTGCTTTCAGTGGCTAAGGATAGCTGTGCAAACTGAAATAACCACCGAAAAGGTAGGCTTTCAAAATTGCAGAAATGCATTTCTTTCTGCCTCACCATTGTTGGACAACATTGGGCTTATATGTTTTCATATTAGGAATTTCATACATCATCAAACCTCTAATTCAATCAACACATTTATATGTAGTAACAGAATTCCCTTTTCATTGAGTTGATCCGATTTTATGTTTGTTAACATTCCAACTACACCCAAAAGAACAATCAATCCTGGATTGAATCCCTTGCCAGCAGCTTGAATAAGTATTATATCCTAGCTAACAAATGAAAATAAGTTTGTCTAAGAAGAGAAATACTCTTTTGCAGATTATTTGATTGAACTTTGCATTCCCCTTTATCTTCTTGCTGGCAATGATACCTGGCAAATACGCTCAGTGTTTGAGTTAATTCAACACTTTGCTTCTGTAGAATCTGGCAGCTACCTTCAAGTTCTTCATGCCTGCGTAAAATGCTCATTATTTTTGCTTGAAAATTTTGATCAAAACCCCAAAACAATCATTATTCCACTGTTAATAAAAAGAGCATACAAATGCCATTGGACTTCCATGCTCGTGCCACCATCCTCTTAATCATTTCAAGAGTGTGATATGCAACCTATTGTGGGATTGCTTTCTCCTTGTTCTTAGCATCAAGAGTCAACATACTGGGTTTTAACAAAATTCCCTCGAACAACACATTGTTCTCTGCCAAGTAGAAGAAAACCTCAGTCCAGACTTTCTCTGCTACTTCAAGGATTTTATCAATGAAATGGTCTCCATCCAGTAGAATCTCTGGCTCCATAATGGGCACAAGGCCATTGTTCTGAGAAAGGGTAGCATAACGTGCAAGTCCCCAAGAAGCTTTGCTTATTTAAGAAAACTGAAAGCAATCTATCTTCTCATATGAAGAGCTTATTCAGTTGCCTACTCCTACTCTTAACTAGTAAAAACATGCTCATCATGTAACATCATACTTCCAATGAAGCCATGATAAATACACTTGGCAAATATACATACTCTGTCATATGTTTTCCAGTTGGGACTGCTCCTTGAAAATCTGGCTCTGCTACAATTTTCTCATGCTCTGTTGCAACCTGTTGTAACCATTTCCAAAAGTTGTACCACCAAGCTTCAGATATCCACTTGTCAATTCATAGCCATTTATAATGTTCCATATGGATTAGTAAGAGGTCTGGGAGGCAAATTATAGGTTGAAAAATCCATGCATTGGATGAATAGGTGGGGGTGGCACTTGACTAGAACTAACACTGCTATTATCACTTGTTTGAGATCCACCTTGACTAAGCACCTCCAAAATCAAAACATAACCTTGATAATGATGACTTTAATTATTATCTATCATTGGGAACTGTTCTCATGGCATTTGGATCAAGGGAACTCAGATCTGTGCAAAAATAGTAGCATTATGCCTTGTTTTGTGCTTTCGGTGGCGAGGAGAGCCAAAATTCTAACCTGTAAGCCACCGAAAGTTCTGCTTTTAGTGGCTAAGGACATCTGTGCAAACTGAAATAACCACTGAAAAGGCAGGCTTTCAAAATTGTAGAAATGCATTTCTTTCTGCCTCACCATTGTTGGAAAACATCGGGCTTATATGTTTTTATATTACGAATTTCATACATCATCAGACCTCTAATTCAATCAGCACATTTATATGTAGTAACAAAATTCCCTTTTCATTGAGTTGATCTAATTTTCTATTTGTTAACATTCCAACTACAACCAAAAGAACAATCAATCCTGGATTGAATCCCTTGCCAGCAACTTGAATAAGTATTATATACTAGCTAACAAATGAAAATAAGTTTGTCTAAGAAGAGAAATACTCTTTTGCAAATTATTTGATTGAACTTTGCATTCCCCTTTATCTTCTTGTTGGCGATGATACCTGGCAAATATGCTCGGTGTTTGAGTTAATTCAACACTTTTCTTCTGTAGAGTCTAGCATCTACCTTCAAGTTCTTCATGCTTGTGTAAAATGCTCATTATTTCTGTTTGAAAATTTTGATCAAAACCCCAAAACAATCATTATTCCACTGTTAAGAAAAAGAGCCTGCAGATGTCATTGGACTTCCATGCTCATGGCACCATCCTCTTAATCATTTCAAGAGTGTGATCTCCAACCTATTGTGGGATTGCTTTCTCCTTGTGCTCGGCATCAAGAGTCAACATACTGGGTTTAAACAAAATTCCCTCGAACAACACATTGTTCTCTACCAAGTAGAAGAAAACCTCAGTCCAGACTTTCTCTGCTACTTCAAGGATTTTATCAATGAAATGGTCTCCATCCAGCAGAATCTCTGGCTCCACAATGGGCATAAGGCCATTGTTCTGAGAAAGGGCAGCATAATGTGCAAGTCCCCAAGAAGCTTTGCTTATTTAAGAAAACTGAAAGCAATCTATCTGCTCATATGAAGAGCTTATTCAGCTGCCTACTCCTACTCTTAACCAGTAAAAACATGCTCATCATGTAACATCATACTTACAATGAAGCCATGATAACATCGAACTATTTACAAAATCTCTTCGCATGCAGATAAATTTCAAAGAACACTTCATGTTGTGCAACAGAATTTCAACTTGCAGAGCATACTTACAATCATCATTTGCTTTGATTCCAAAGATTGCACAAATAAAGACTTATGAAGAACATAACTCCATATAAATGGCTATTGGATCATAGAAAGAAGCTAACTCTTCTTGCTGCTCAAGCCTTTCTCCTCCTTCTGATATATGGATTTGCTCATAAACAAGTTTTTGCAATTCTGAAAATAGCAGTGAGTTGATTTGACCGCTAATCCCTTCTTGTTTGATATCTTCTTCATAAATGATATGAGTCTTTTGTTCATGAGATGTTGCAAACAGAAGAGAAGATATTAAATCTTCAGGCAGATTAAACTCAAGATATTTAATGTCTTTTTCAAAAATAGAATGGTTGATTTCAACATGATGTTGTTCCTTGATGGGCAAGGAAAAAGGCTCATCAAAATCAGATTTGTAGCTGTCATATATTGGTTGGTTGCTTCTTAAATAAACATCATTTGATGTAAGGATATGCTCTACTCCATCTGCATACTTATCAAAAATAGGTGAACAGAAATCTCCTGAATCTTGCAAATAAAGACAGACAGTCTTCAGATCCTTCTCTCCAATCACAGGTGAAAACATATCGTAAGCAACCTTTTGAAAAAGTGCAGAAAAAACTTCTTCTCTAATTGTTTCTTCATGTAAATCAAAGGAAGCAGGTGCAATAGGGATAATATCTGATGCATTTACAGTTGTGAAATTCTTATTTGTATCATGAAGATCTTCCTTAACAACATAAGTATCATCTTGACAAACAGAAGAAAAGACTACTTCCTGTTGAACTTGCTTCTCGAATTCATCGCAACAATCTTCAAAGAGACTTTCAGCTGGAAATTCATCTTTACAAAACAAATGGAAAGCATAATGAAAACTTGCCAATGAGTGAATGCTTGAATCTGGAAGAGATCTGTACCAATCAAGGGAAATCCCCTCTAATGAATACGTGAAAATCTTAATTTGAACGTCCTCATGTACAATTCCAAGCCGATGAATAAAATCATGAAAATCCATCAAGTGTTCAGTTGGTACTTCCCACTCTTCTCCTCGAAATATGGGAATACTATGTTCCCATTCATCTCTACTAGGTACTGGATGAGGGTAACCAAAAATACTTGAGAAATTGTAAAATGCATACCTCTTGTTCATTTCATACTAGTGAAGTCACCAACAAATTTCTGAACAATGGAGTCACCATTGAATCCGTCCTTCATGGAGTCGCTAAATAGATAATTACAACCAAGAAAATGTCCAGGATTTGTCTATCATCAAAGCTAGATCTATGTCATCTTCCAAGGAAGTTGAGCTTCAATCTCCTTTCCTCGGCAACAGCACCAATTTGTTATCACTCCAGGAAACTCTCCTAGGTTGTATCTCAAAGATGCTCGGTAACTTAACTGTTTTTGTAATTATTTACTCAATAATGGGTGTGGGGTTGGATCAAGATGAATATCTAAATCACTGGATTGTATCTTCAAGATAGTCTAATTATATTCAAACAGTACAAGGCCTTCAAGAGCTATTATCATATAGGTTTGTGAATCAAATGGATAAGAAACCAATCAATTAACCAGAACATACATAACAATATATATGATGGGTCAACAAATTAGCAGTGGATGCTTATGATTCTTGTTTAATAATCAAAGGCAAGATGACATTTACCATAGGTCATTTAAATAGAGACAAAGAAATAATTTCAACTCATAGGCACAGAATAGAAAAGAAAAGAAAGTCTGGCAATAACAATGAAAGAAGCTTGCAGGCTGAATATATTAAAGAAAGTGTATGTATCACAATAATAGTAGAGTCTAGAACTCAAATTCGAACCTCTAGTCTATAAAATTGATAGCTTTACAAGCAGTTTCAGATCCTCAAAAGATGGATCTGATAACCTCTTCTCCTATCTCAAATTCAAATTATGTTGCTCAAAGATTTACCCATATCTCTCAAAAGAAAACCGTTGTGTACAAACTGGAAGAGGATTTTGTATATTGGTTTGTTTTGAGAAAAAACCTCTCTCAATTATTTGAGATTCGTTTTCATTTGACCGAGATCTGCATTTCAAAAACATGTGTCAAACAGGGAAATTCTGAGATCCGAAAATTATGGCTCAAAGATGAATTCGATTCTCAAAATATATGACACCTGTAGGAAAAATGAGAGAGGTTATTGTTCTTTGACATGTTAGAAACAAAAAACCCCTCCCGTTTCTCAAAAATATTCTCCAGTCACTAAGAATCATCATTTGAAAATGATGACTCAGCAAAGTAAAAACAGACTTTTCTGCACTTTCGGTGGCTAAGAGAGCCCCGAATTTCGCGTTTAAGCCACCTGAAGCTAAGACTTTCGGTGGAGACTTTTGGTGGCTTAGAAGCCCTTTTGGAAAGGTGCTTAGCCATCGTAACCTGATTTTTGACTTTTTTGAAGGGAAAACCAAATCAAATGTTTTTCAAACTTTAATACAAACCTAAGGCTCTCAAAAATGAACCTTAAAAAATTTAGAAATGTATTTTTCAATGACTTCCTATCACCTAAAATAAACAAATTTGACTGTGTTATTTGAGGAGATAACAGGCACCTTTGGTGCCATTAACTCACCTCCACCAAAAATTCTTGATATCCTTCTCAAACATCGATTTACCATTGATCTTCGTCATACTATCTATGGATCGAGTATGTTTCATGCCAGGAAGAAAATGGTGTGAGATGGGAACCGCCCATCATTGCAACTAATGGATGAACACCAAGTGGAGGCCTGATAGAGTAGGTGGGGTCTTGTCCCATTTGCAATTAGATCAAATTCCATATGGATATTCAAGTACATGTGAGGCCCATAATATAATTTAAGGAAATAAAATAAAGGTAAATGACTAAAGAGGAAAGAGAAGGGAAGATGAAAGAGAAGAAGGGTGTCAGAGAAGGAAAAAGAGGAATGAAGAGAGAAGGAGTAAGGTGATGGGGCAATGCCAGGGTGGCCAAGGTGGTAACATGGAATCACCTCAAGATTCCATGTGGACCCAAGGTGGCCAAGGTTGTGTTGAATGCTATCATGAATACTTGTCTTATTCAAGAGTAGGTCGACATCATCAGTACTTTTCATTGATGAATATTCCAACACCTCTGCATACATTTCCAACTTTGTAGTTTCATTTTCCTGGTGATTAAGCTCCCTTATCATACGTTCAATAGGCTCTTGACATAACATTCTCTACTCGGTTGTTTCCTTGCTCCTCAACACTACCCCATTACTAGAATTCAACCTCTTTCCATTACCAGACTGTTACATTCCAAATGTTCCTATATACCCCTACATTGGAACTATTATGAGTATATGCACTCTTTCTTACCCATTATTGACATCTTGCCTATACATGTAACATCTGGAAATAGTTTTCCAAAATTGACATTATTTGGAAAATATTCATTTTGAACAATTTCATGGTTCACAAAGCTCAATTTCCCCTTTTCCTATAACTTTATAAAACAACCAGATGCTCTCTCATAGGATTCAATCCTTTTTTCATGTTGTCCTCTAGATCACCTTTACAATGGCTATACTCATGTCTTATTCTAATTTCTCAATTGAAAGTTATGGCCTTCTAAAATCAACAGTTTCACCCCATTTTGCACTTATTTCATTGGTACAATAAATCTCAAGGCCTATCTTTTGCCACCTTTAGAAGAAAATACGAAGAGAACAAATAAATTTTTTATATCAAGTGTTGATAGTATTCATGATTTTGAATATATAGAAACTCTCATATTTAGGATTTGACACTCCATCTGATCTCTTCATCAATCTAGATTTTCCAATTTGTCCCTTTTGCATTTTCTCCAACTGAGAAAAATCCTCTCAAGAAAAAGTTGTTCCTAATTGATGAGTAGATAAAAAGTCGACTAAATAAAAATTTATGCACAGGTGATCTGGAGTCCCTCTTCTTCTTCTGAAGTTTTAAAAAATACCCCTAATGTGCCCTGAAATAGTGGATTTTTTCCTATTTCGACATCTCCACACTAACTCCCTTTGAATTTTACCGGGAGGCCAAATGGGTATCTTCATGCCTGATTTTTGAGCTATCTATAAAATTTTCACTCTTATCTAGGCCCTAGTTTCCAAGCACAACCCACACCTTCAAATGTCACTATTTAGCATTTTTCGGAAAATTGAAGCAAAATTAACCAATGGCCCTCACTGGCATTCTTGTATCCCCCATCACTATGGAAAAACACCTAAAATTTCATCCAAAATTGAGTTGAAACACTCTTGTTATTCCCAAAACAAGTTTTGGGCTCTAGATTTGTTTTTTTCAAATGATCAGTTTTGTCCTTCCCCTTTCTTCCTTTTTTCTTAATCTTTCTCTCTTCCTTCTTCTTCTTTCTTTCCTTATTTTCTCCTTTATTGGTGATAAAGATATATTTCCTTTTCCAACGTTTCAACACCAAACACTCATTCTCCTATGACGTATCGATGTGGGAATCTCGTCTCCTCATCAATGTATCAACACGCAACTTGCTTTCCTCATCAACATATCATAACAAGATTTATTTTCATCATTGATACATGTTGTATCGATGAATTATTCTCTTTCTCTTCGATATATCGATGACTTATGTGCTTTTCCTTGTTGAAAAAATGTCTTTTTATTTTTGACCCAAACTCCTTTATCGACGATGGAAGACCTTTCTTCCCCATCAACATATCAACACCAAAAGAGTTTTCCTTGTTGACACTGCCTCCTTTATAGACAACGAATCTCTATCTTTTCATTGACGTATTGGCACCAAAAGAGTTTTCCTCGTTGACACTAGCTCCTTTATTGACGATTTCTAAAGTTCTTCCTTCGACTCTTTAGCAACTCCAAAGGATCTTCCTTCGTTGATGTATCAATGAATATATCCTTTTTTCATTGATACATAGTGTATCGATGGCTCGAGAACATCTTGACATTTAGTATTTTTTTGTGATTTTTCGAGCCTATGACTATTGCAAAAATGACCAACTCACCCTTTGAGCTAAATTTCATCCTCTCAGACATCAAATCAACCTTTGCAGTGGAAGACCCAACACCAAAACTTGGATTTTGATGGATTTTAACCATGATTTCTCCAGCTAGGAAGACTCAATTTTACCCCCAAACACCTATGCGACTACCACATATTCAGTTATTTCATACTTTAGGACCAAAACAATCTTGCTAAATCCCAATTATTGACATACCCATGTCGATTTTCGACTGATATATGCCCAAAATTGGGGAATTTGGCACAATCCTAAAATTATTCCTCATTTAAAAAAAAAACACAACAACAACTGTATTTTTGTTGTAGCAGACCTTGCAGGCCAAGTGTTGTAAGATACAGCTCCGATACCACTTATAAAGAACCCCTGCCTGTTAAACCCACTTAAAAAAAAATTCACAATAAAAATAACAACATACAATATGCTAATTTATCCATGCAAATAACAACATATTTAAAACCAAAATGAAACCATACAAACACATAGCAACAATATTCAAATTAAAATCTATACATCACAAAAATACTATTTTAAAACAAAATAGAAAAAAAAACTTATCTTTACTTGATGAACCAATTGGCGTACAAAGGACAATCCTCCCAGCCATAGGCTTGCTATTCCAAATCTCAACAACAAGCCACCCCTGAGCTGGGGATATGAGTGCACAAGGAGGTCTGGCTCTCTTGGATTTCCACCCTCCATAATTAATCAACCCAATACACGGGTTCTACTCCAAAACAAATTCCAATCCACCGGCTCTCTCTTTCCACACAATCCACACAACCCAAGGAATAAGATCCCCCTTCAGTGCACACATTCCCTCGGGTCTTCACACTTCCCTCCCAAGCTCCAGTGCACTTGGTTGGCTAGGAAATTTCACAGTTGGGGACTCTAGGAATTCTCTATTGTTCCAAGAGTGTTCACAAAGCCTTCTCAAGGCTCTTGAGCCATTTACTCAACAATAAATGTGACTCACATGCATACATGCTTCATAACAGGCATGGAACCTCATTTCAACATATAACTCAGCCAAACAATGGTTGTCCTTAAGCATAGCATGGTTGATGCTATTTTTCTAGCACTCAACCCCCCTCATGCTCCCGAAAACCAACATGAAAACTAACCCAAAAAAACACTTGAATTTCCTTTTCTTCTCATGCAACCTTGACTCACACATTTCCCAAAAAGTAGGTGTACTTAGTCCATGGTGTCATAAATTGGTGAGTTAATCTTTCCCACTTACCACTCTTACATCACTTTAATATCTCTCTTGATATTTCAAAGGTGTATAAACATTCTAATGAAGTGAATGAATTAATATAAATGGGTGACCCCTTTGACCCATATTTATCCCCCTCTCTTGTGGAATCATAGCCCCCCATTGTTACCATCTCGCTTGTACTACAACCAATGATTATCATTTATTTATTATTTTGACGTACAAAATACATAATTTGGCCCTTGGCCATATTGATCAATACATGTTATCTCTCTCAACAATATCAGCGCACCAACCTAATTAATATTTGCACAATTACATTATAATTGTGGGGATCAGAACTAGGGATATTGCATTTCAGGCAACTAAATAAGGTTACCATAAAGTGTTGGAAATATAACTGAGAGGGGGGGGTGAATCAGTTATGTATATAAGCTTGAAACTTTTCCTGTTATTTTATGATTCTTTCTAGATTATTATTTAATATGTTGTTGCTAACTTAACATGCATAGAAATATTTGATCAATCACATAGAATACACAGAGACGTTGTTTTTCATGAGGAAACCCATAAAGGGTAAAAATATTTTCTTCTTAGGATGTCAATCAAGCTCCAACTCTCATGTACATCACAGTGTTTGAGCTCCAACTCTCATGTACATCACAGTGTTTGAGCTCCAACTCAAATATGAGGCTACAACTTGCAGAGAGCACCAACTCTCATATTTCTCTAGCACCAACTAGATGGAAGCACCAACTCCGAGGTTTCTCTAGCACCCACTAGTTGGAAGCACCAACTCCCAGAATATCTTCTAGCAACAACTAGAATTTAGAGGATTGCAATCCTCCCTAGAACCACCCTACCACCCTGATTGAATCTTACAAAACTTTACTTACTTGCTTTGTTTCTGATATGTTCTGTTACAGCTCGATGTCTCCTCTGCCTCTTTCTCCTGCTGCGCACATCGATACATTTATTTATCTTCTCTTATGCCTTTTATGCTCTATGCATATATTGCATTCCCTTTCTCTGCCCCTCTTCTTTGTTCCTTTTCTGCTTCTTACTACCACCTTCTACGCTCATGCATCATTTCTCATAAAGAACATTCTCTGCATGTCTTTATCATGCTAATTCCCCTGCCAGATCATCCTAGCATCTCTTCGTCACCACTACTCTGTGCTGCATCTCAATTCTATATATCCTCTTCTCTATTTTGCATGTCATATTTTCGCCCAGTTCTCTCCCAGGTCCTCATCGCAACTCTACCACTTTACTGGTGGTTACTCCTGTCTATTCATCATCAGTGCCTGTTATCCTGAGATTCCTTTTCTTCACCAGTAGTTACAGTTAGTCGTTTTATTCATTGTAGGTAAATCTGTCCTAAGCCCCTTCCTTTACGTGCCCACTGGCAGTGACCACACGCCTATTCAAAAATCTCTTTGCGATCTCGGTCTAGCGAGTGCTAGCTCCTTCTTTCAATATGACATTGGGCGATGATCTCATGTGACCACGCGATTGCGGGCACGACCAAAGGTGGTTTGAGGGAAACCCGCTTTTTTCCATGCAATACACTATGAGCCTCCATGCATCCTTTCTACAAAATCGTGGTTTTGATTGTGGCCCGCCTTCAACATTTTAAAGCTTGTGCACCTTCAATCCCTGCAATGCGACGGGACCATCTATCTCACGATCTTGACGGTGCTCCTGAACTGACGATTCAGATTTGTCCTTCCTAAATCAATGGTTGTGATTTACTTTGCAATTCGGGCTCTAGGAGTTTCAACTCTCAAATATCTCTTTTCCCATATGACAATCTTCCAGAGTGGAAGATCTATTAACACCTGTCTCCCTGAATCTATGATTAGAATATCCTTCGAGAGTCCACCCTTCGGGACTTTCGATTCTCAAACTCTTGTTTCTTCTGTACTCCAATATTTCGGAGTCGATGATCTATGAACACCTGTCCTCCTTAACCAATGGATCTGCCTCTAGTTCAAAGATTTTACCTCTTAACTAGATCAACGGTCATGTGTCCCCTTTCTCGATCAACGATCAAGATCTCCTCCAGGTCTCTGAACTTATGAAATCTCAAGTCTCAGACTTTACTTCCCCTCGAAGTATGTGGATTACTACCACGTGTCCTCTTGATTACATGGTCTACCACATGTTCTTGTTGATGTGGTCCGGGACATGTCCTTGTTGATGTGTTCTACCACATGTCCTCTTGAATCGGGTGGTTGAGGCTTACTTCGGGTCTTTACCCGGATTCCATAGGATTATGCCACATATTTTCTGGATCAGACGACCCAGATTCACTTCAGATGATCTGACGCTTGAGATCTTCTTCGAACGATCTGACGGTTGCGATCTTCTTCGGATGACCCAACGGTCGAGAATGTATTTCTTCTCTCCGGGCTTCGGGTATTTCAGTTCTCAAACTGACGCTTTAGATTAAGCGTCCCAGATTCTCTTCGAATGATTTGACGCTTGAGATCTTCTTCAGATGATCTGATGATTGCGATCTTCTTTAGATGATCTGACGGTCGAGAATGTATTTCGGCTCTCCAGCTCTCCAGGCTTCGGGTATTTCAGTTCTCAAACTGACGCTTTAGATCAGACAACCCAGATTATCTTCGGACGATCTGATGCTTGAGATATTCTTCGGGTGATCTGATGGTTGTGATCTTCTTCGGATGATCCGATGGTCGAGAATGTATTTCGGCTCTATGTCTCTCCAGGCTTCAAGTTTTTCAAATCTCAAACTGAAAAATATGAAGTGAGATTTTTCCGAAGCTTAACCTCCTCGCATCTTTATACCTGAAATAAATGTTGTTTTTCGATCACGATCCTAGATCATTGGCTCGATCTGTCTATGATGAAGCTCTTCTATATTATCATGTCCCTCCACTTAGAATCATCCAATGGCTAACAGAAATTCGCATAAATGAGATCTCATATCTTTTACCTCGCTTTTACTATCCTTCCACTCGGAAATGATCCGACGGTTGACGGGAATTTGGGTTTGATCCGACGACTAAAGGGTATTAGGATAATCAAATTCTCAACCCTTTATCCCTGCTTATCCTATCCTTCCACTTTAAAATGATTTGACGACTGACAGGAATTTGGGTTTGATCTGACGACTGACAGGTATTCAAATAATCAAATTCTCAACCCTTTAGCCCCGCTTACATTTCAGTACTCTGCTTTTCCTTATGAGTTTCGATTCCTGCATATTGTCCATTGTTGTTCTTTCCATCAATGGCAAGCACACTCTTCCTGTAAACATGCCAACAATCTCCCCATTTGGCATTGATGGCAACCCTGAAAGACTACACTATGGATGCTTAGACCTCCAACTATAGCATCCAGACAACACCTTTTTCTCCCCCTTTGACATCAATGTCAAAGAAAACAGAGAGTGAATCTCTGCTCCCCCTGATCAAATATACTAGGAGCAATCTCCCCCTGATCAGATAGATTATTTATCTTGATAACGGGGTCACACCCAACTTCTGGCGTAGAGACTCAAACTGAGATTTTGCAAGCGGTTTAGTTAAGATATCAGCAATCTGATCTTTGGATGGAATATAATGCAAAGAAACAACAATGTTGGTCACCTATTCCCTCAAGAAGTGATACTTGATGGGTATATGCTTGGTCTTGGATTGAAATACAGGATTCTTTGACACACTAATTTCACTAATATTATCACAATGAATTGGGATTGGTGCAGTATATTTTACCTCCAAGTCTACAAGTGTATGAATCATCCACAATACTTGGGTACAGCAAGTGGCAGCTGCAATGTATTCATCTTCTGTAGTTGATAAGGAAATGGAACCTTGCTTCTTGCTCAACCATGATACAAGGGAATCTCCTAAGAAAAATGAACCTCCACTCGTGTTTTTCCTTTCATCCACGCAATTAGCTCAATCATCATTTGAATAGACTAATAGTTGAAAATTCTGATTCCTAGGATACCATAGGCCATAGTTCATTGTTCCTTTCAAGTATCTAAATATTCTTTTGACAGCAAACAGATGACTATGTTTCGGTGCAACCTGATACCTTCCTACCATTCCAATAGCATGCATTAAGTCTAGACGAAATGTTCTGATGTACAATAGGTTGCTTATCATTGACCTATATGAAATCTGATCAACATCAGGTGAGTCATCATCCTTGCTTAACTTTCATCCAGTGACCATAGGTGTGCTCATAGGTGTAGAATCTTCCATTTGAAACCTTTTCAACATTTCTCTTAGATATTTCTCCTGAGAAAGAAATATTCCTTCATACCTCTAAGTAATTTGCAGACCAATAAAAAATGACAGTTCCCCTATCATAGAAATTTCAAATTCAGAATGCATGGCAAAAGCAAACCTTTGTACCAATGAAGCATTATTTCTTCTGAAGATGATGTCATCTACATAGACCAACACAATGAGCAAATCATTTCCATTTGTTTTGATATATAGATTGTTGTCAATTGTTCCTCTCTTGAACCCTTTGGATTGAAGATACTTATCTAGTTTGTAATACCAGGCACGAGGAGTTTGTTTCAACCCATATAAGGATTTCTTCAGCTTGCATACAAAGTCAGGGTTATCTGACAGTTGGAAACCCTCTGTTTGTTCCATATATAATTCTTCTTTTAGATATCCATTTAGAAATGTTGACTTGACATCCATTTGATAGACTTTAAACTATTTATGACAAGCTTAGGCAAGAAACATTCTAATAGATTCTAATCTTTCTATGGGCGCAAATGTTTCATCAAAATCCAGTCCTTCTATTTGAGCATATCCTTTGCAAACCAATCTAGCCTTATTTCTTACAATATTTCCTTGCTCATTCATCTTATTTTTGTAGATCCATTTGGATCCTATTACATTTTTATTTGCAAGCCTAGGAACGAGTTCTCAAGTGTCATTCTTTTCAATCTGGTACAATTCCTCATTCATTGATTTTAACCAATTTACATATTTATTGTCTTCATTAAATTTCTTGGGTTCCACCATGGATATGAAGGCTATATGTGATTTCTCGGTGTCTTTGATTATACTTCTCCTGGTTTGTACACCTTTGTATTTCTCGATGATTCTTTTGAGTAATTCTAGAGGAAGGATTTGATGGATTTTTGTCATGACTCTTCTTGTCTGGGTGTCTCTTCTCCACCCGATTCATCATCTTCTTGTGACTCTGAGATTTGTTGTTCTTCATTTTCATTATTCTCATCATATTTTTATTATTCTCATCATATTTTTCATCTGGCTTAGTGCTTATTCTTTGTTGATCTTTTACAGGAGCTTCTTCATCAATTCGAACATCAATATAGTCTACTAATTTATGCATTCTTTTGTTAAAACATATGTATCCTTTATTGTTCATTGCATATCCTAAGAAGATACCTTCATCGGATCTACTATCAAATTTTCTCAGATGATCATCATTATTATTGATGTAGCATTTACTTCCAAATACTTTGAAGTGCTCGATTGATGCAGGTCGACCAAACCACAACTCATATGGATTTTTATCACTGTTCGGCCTTGGATGCACTTTGTTTAGAATATGAATAGTTGTGTGAATAGACTCCACCCAAAAGGTTTGTGAAATGTCCCTTTCACTCATCATAGCCCTTGCCATTTGTTAAACTGGTTTATTTTGGCATTCTACAACTCAATTTTGTTGAGGAGTACCTTGAATAGTATATTCTCTTTTAATTCCATGTCTGTCACAGAATTATTTGAAATATCTTGACAGAAATTATCCTCCCCTGTCTGAGCGAATTGCCTTTAACTTCCTTCCTGTCTCATTCTCAGCGAATGCCTTAAACTTTTTGAACTTCTCAAACGCATCAGATTTTTCTCTCAGAAAGGAAACCCACGTAAGTCTAGAGAAGTCATCAATGATGAGCATAAAGTAATGTTCTCCTCTAGTTCCTTCCTTTCGCGATGGTCCACACAGATCCATATGAACAATTTGAAGTGGTTTCTTTGAAGATGTGAAACTCTTCAATTTGAATTCAGCACGAGTCGGCTTCCCCATTTGACAGGATTCACATACAGAGTTATTAGGCTTAGATATTCTTGCAAGGTCTTTCACAGCGCCTTCATTATTTAGTTTGACAATATGATCAAAATTCAAGTGTCCAAGCCTTCTGTGCCATAACCAACTTTCATCAAATTTTCTTAGATGACATATCTCCTTATCTTCCTTCAGAACATATACATTGTTTTCAGTTCTAACCCCTTTTGCAATCATATCTCTTGTGTTTACTGTCTTTATTTTACAATTCTTGGCAGTGAAAGTCACTTCACATCCTCTGTCACATATTTGAATGACACTAAGAATATTATGCTTTAAACCATCAACAAACAATACATCTTGAGATTTGCTTCTTCCATTACTTAAGCTTGCCTGACCGTTACCTCTGATATTTCCTGGGGCATCATTTCCAAAGGTCACAATCCCTTATTTATTTTCTTTGAGTAATAGGAACTTACTTTTGTCACTTGTCATATGACTGGAGCATCTGTTGTCAATATACCAGGGGTCTTTTTGTCTTTGAGCTAACAACACTAGTCCACACTTGTTATCTTCATTCTTCTTCCAAACCTTGACGTTTTCATCTCTGTGATATGAATATGGATTATAGTTCTTTAAGCGATAGTTTGCAGCTTTATGTCCATAATTATGGCAGATGTAACATTCTGGTTCATTGAATAAAGGATCATAACGATTTTTATGTTTAATCTGCATCTTTTTCCTATCCATCACATGATTTGCAGTCTGTGGTTGTTTGTTACTTGGTTGTCTCATTCTTTGTTGTGGAAGATATTTATTCCTTGGTTGTCTTCATTGATCATGTGTAAATCTTAAAGAACAATTTACATCTTTGTGGCCAAAGTTAGAGCAGTAAAAACAATATCCACAGAAAAAATCTTTGTACCTGGAAAATGGTTGTCTTCTTTGAGCAAGTCGATTTATTCCATGCTGATGATTTCCTTGAGCAGAGGGTGTATTATTTCTTTGTTCTACATATTCAGTTCTGGTAGCTTTTCCTTCACTCCTCCTTGACGGTTGATTCTCTTCCTTTGTTTCTGCAGGTTTGTTGTTGTCAATGGTTGTAGATTTGACAAACTTGATGGATTCTTTGTTGCTTGGATGACCACTACTTGATCCCTCTTCATAACCCAAACTAGTTTTTAACTTTGAATTCCTTTGTTGATTCAAAATGGAGGCTAATCCTTCTGAGGCTTTAATACTTCTCAGATTCTGATGATATAAGGCTTGAAATTTATCTAAATCTTTTCTGCCAGTCGCTACTTCAGCTTCCAATTTTTCACCTTTTGTTTTGGCTTCCTTCAATTTTTGTTTGAGGATATCTTCAATATTCTTAGCTTCTTCTAACTTAACCTTCAACAAAGCAATTTCTTCAGATGGTTCATTGCATGTTTTATCATACCTGAGCAGTAATTGTTTTTGTTTTCTTTTCTTTTCTCTGAATCTATCAATCTCTTCCATGGCACTGACAAGTTCTCCTTCAATATCTACTACTGCTTCACAGTCAACAAACTCACTTTCTGTATCTTCAGTGTTTAGATCTTCTAAAGCTATTAGCATGATATCATTTATTTTATCTTCAATAGAAGAGTCACTGCTTTCATCATCTGAGGGATCATCATCATTGTTTACACAAAGGCTTTTCTTCTTAAAATTATTCTCTTTATAGACCTTCTTGTGTTTATGCTTCTCTTCATCGTCATATGTCTGATCCTTTATTTTGTGAAGACACTTAGATGCAAAATGACTTATATTACCACAGTTGAAACATTTGAAGGGCAGTTTACCTTTGTATTTCCCTTATCCTTTCTTCAGTCTTCTCACAAAATTTGCTTCAATATCATCTACATCGAAGTCTGTGTTTTTCTCTACTTTAAAAGATGTCTCTCTTGTAGTGGATTTAACTTTGGTGATTCTCATTTCATAAGCAGTTAGGGTTCCAATAAGTTGATCTAGTGTCAATGTTTTGAGATCAGTTATTCCCTCTATAGCAGAGACCTTTGAGTTAAATCTATCAGGAAGAAATATTAATATTTTCTGGACTAGAAAAGATTCATATATCGTTTCACCTAGGCCTTTCATAGTGTTGACATGTTCTTCTATAAGTAAGAAGTACTTACTGATAGTTTCATCTTCATCCATCTTTAACTGCTCAAATTTCAGTCTCTGAGTCTGAAGTTTTGCGCCTTTCACCTTTTCATTACCTTCATAACTACTTATCAGCTTGTCCCACATAACTTTTGTTGAATCACAGTGCATGACTTTGACAAACTCGGCTTCAAAAAGTCCACCGAGAATGGAATTCATTTCTTTTGCATTAAAGCTAAAATCCAACTTATCATCTTTTGAGGCCAAGACTACAGGCTTCACATATCCCATTTCAACGACATCCCAAACATCAGCACCCAAAGACATTAAATGTGTTCTCATCCTTATTTTCCAGAAGGAAATTTTTTTTCCATCAAACAGAGGGGGTCTATTAGTTGAAATTCCATCATGACTAGTCATG
>CBVK0101418167.1:0-25214 GCA_900067695.1 Picea abies | reverse complement strand
AATACATTACACACATATGATAGATAAAGGTACGAGCATGCTGCATGTGTGGTATAGAACAAGTCTGTACATCCACACATGTGACATCCGTACATTAGAATCAAGCTACATGTGTGACAACTCAAACATGCAAATTTCTAGGTAGGTTGCAAGTCATACAGAGTGACATCAACAACCATACGTTTGACATCAGCAGGCCATACAACAAGTTTGTTGGAATAAGTTTGCAAATTGGGAATTTTTCCGGGATATTTTTTTGATATTTTGTGGTTTTGAGAGGATTGGTTTTGTCCTCAGATTTGGTGATTTTATGACTACTGAGAGGGTTTATTTTTCTCTCAAAACATTTCTGAATTTGTTAGTTTACATAACATAAATTTTGTGTCTCATGTTCATGGATAATTTCTCTTTGATCTTTATGTTTTCGCTTCTGTAATTTCTATCATAATTTTAGTATAAAATTATTCATTGATAAAAACCCTAAGGTTTACTGTTTGGGTCGCTTGGAAGTATTTTTCATATCTGAAATTACTTGCATAAAAATTGACATGGGATCATAGCTGAGGCTTTGAAGAGAGAAAATGGTCTTCTTGAGACACAAGTAGTTGCAGATTGGTTGTACAATAGATTTGATGTTGCAAATCTTTGTTTCATTTTCTAGGTAGGTCACAATGGTGAACACTCTGAATATTGAGGACAAGTTGGAAGGGGCAAGAAATTTCCAGGCTTGGAAGGCCAAGATTATCCTTCTCTTGGAGGAGAATGACCTCAAAGAGTATGTTGAGGGTGTGGTTGGAGGAGAATGACCTCAAAGAGTATGTTGAGGGTGTGGTTCCAAGTCCCGTTAATCCACAAGAATTTATAGCTCATAAGAAGAAGGGAGTGAAGACCAAGAGGGTATTGTTATACTCTTTGAAGGATCATATGATTCCTCACATATCTGAGAAGAAGAAAACTAAATATATGTGTAATGATTTGGTGGGATTTTACCAAAGAGGGAATGCAGACCAGAAATTCATTTTGAGGCACCAGCTCCAAGCATTTGAGATGTCCAGTTTAGACACAGTGGTTAGCTACCTCATGAGGACCACTCAGATTCGTGATCAACTTGCAACTATTGGTGAGGCATTTGATGATGTTGAGTTGGTGAATGTGGCATTGAGTGGTCTTCCCAGGTCTTGGGAACCATTTGTGTAGGGGATATATGCACGATAGAAGTTTCCAGGATTTGAAAGACTATGGATAGATTGCATCCAAGAAGAGGCTTGTTTAGAGTCTAGGAATGGAAAGTAGAAAGGCAACAGTGATGAGAACCAAGATTTGGTTACTTATACTAGGAAGAGCAAAAAAGGTGGTTCTCCATAGAGAGGTATCTCTAGAGTCGAGGATGAATAAGGAACTTAGCAAGGTCAAGTGTTTTTCTTGTCACGAGTATGGTCATTATGCTTCACAGTGTCCACAAATATAAGAGAGGAGGAAGGAAGCAACAAGTATCAGCAACAAAGGTTGATGAGGTGGTTGATGGGATTCATAGGGAGTTCTTATTAGTCTATACCATTTCTTGTACATTCTCTGATGATGGTACTTGGTTGGTGTATATTGGAGCCTCGTGTCATATTACATGAGCATGAGAATTGTTTGAGAGCTTCATAGAGACTAACTCAGATATGTGTGTGGAGCTTGGTATGGGGACCAGGCATGCAGCATGGATATGGAACAATACGTTTCTAGATAGAGTTAGGAGATGTGTTGAGGGTGAAAAATGTGATATGGGTTCCAAAACTCAAGAGGAGCATGCTCTCAGTCTCATAGATTGAGAAGAAGGGATACTATGTATTGTTCCAAGATGGACAAGTGATATTTGTGCCTAGGGGATCTAGCTTCAAATCAACAATGATTCTTGGAGTTAGAGAGGGAAACCTATATAGGATGAAGGGACAACCTATGCGAGATATGGCCAATAGTAGCAGAGTGACAAAAATCAGGGAGTGGGTAGCTCCAAAGGCTGTACAAACTCAGAGGGAGCCAAAATTTAGAGGGAGTCAGTATATTTAGAGGGAGTTCGAATTTAGAGGGAGTCATCAGGATCATAAGGAGATTCATCCATTCATAGGGAGTCAACCTTCAGGTTTAGATGGGAGAGAGGCATATTCCAAGAATTTTAGAAAGGTGTCATGGGTTGAGGAAGCCATGCAAGAGGATCAGAAGTGGGTGGCTTCTAGGATTAGTGTGCCTTCCCAGGAGGAACCATGCCATACAACATGATTTGTTTCAGTGACAGAGGGAGCAACCAATAAGGAGGATTGGAGTGAAACTATGGTAGAAGATTATGTATAAGAGACAAAGATACTTCTAGATGATGGAGGATGGAATACCTCCCTCACTAAGAGGGAGTTTTGATGTTTTGTAGCTTCAAGAGGTATTCCCACTAGTGGCCTTGGTGTCAGGCATGTGGGAATATTCGTCGACGCCACATTGGACTTTTCTTTTGGTGAAAACCCCCTTAGATTGGAGCTTTGGGATTCATGGATTTGTTGATGGGATTTGGAGGCTTGTGTTGGGGTTTCACAGTCACATGTGTGAATAAATAATTATAATTTAATGTTAATCTTAGTGGAGGGATCTTTAGAGTAAGATAAGGGGTTCTAAACTCACTTTGGACTCCTATAAAAGGAGAGGAGAGATTGTGACAATATTATTGTGACTTTATGGAGTTAGCATAAGTGAGTGAGCATTTAGGCTAGGAGGCTTGGTGATTTCAGCAAAGGTAATTCTACAATTTTGGAAAATCTAGCCTAAGGTTTCTTGGACTTTCTAATTTTTTGTTTTCATTCAAGGAGAGGACAAACATGTGAGGAGAAGGAAAATTGCATGTGTGACAGATAAAGGTATGGATAGGCCACACGTGTGGTACGGAACAGGTCCATACAACCACATGTGTGACAACTGTACAATAGAACCAGGCTACATGTGTGACAACTTACACATGCAAATTTTTTGGTAGGTTGTAGGTTGTACAGAGTGACGCCAACAGGTTGTACAGACCGTACAACATGTCTGCTAGAACAATTTTTCAAATTGGGAATTTTCTCGGGATATTTTGCTGATATTTTGTGGTTTTGATAGGACTAGTTTTGTCCTCAGATTTGGTGATTTTGTGACTATTGAGAGGGATGATTTTTCCCTAAGAAAAATATTGAATTTGATAGTTTACAAAACATAAATTTTGTGTCATGTGCATGGATAATTTCTCTCTGATATTTATGTTTCCGCTATTGTAATTTTCTGTCATAATTTCAGTGTAAAATTATTCAATGATAACAACCCTAGAGTTTATTGTTTGGGTCACTTGAAAGTGATTTTCAGATCTGAAATTAGTTACATAAAAATTGGCAGGAAGAACATGCGCATGCACACTCTATCCTAAAAGGATATGAAGAGTACCCATACAAATCATCATTATGCATGTAAACTAGATGTTGAAATAATAATGTGTCTTTCTTCCCAAGATCCTTATTGTTGACCACATGGGATTGCTCACAATTTTTATTGATCCAAAATTTTGGTGGATGAACAAAAAACAATACCTCAATAGGCGAGCTTATAATGATTTATTGTTTAGCTACAATTAAATAGAAGAGATAGATTTAGTGGTGTGTTGTTAATCATAAGGAGCGGGAGTAAAGTAGAGAAAATTGTATCAACATGTGGGACCCTATCACGTCCTTCAAGTTAGCTATGCTAAAGTGTTATTTGTCTAATGGAAATATAATAAACCAACAAGTTAATAAATTAAATCACTACAACAAAACTAGATTCTTTACTTGTCACATTTATCTGACAATTCCTAGTGTGAGTTTCTTTTCAAAATATAAAATATTGATGGAACAATGTTGTACATTTCATCAACATATTGCTTATGTAGTTTTGTTGAGGAAGGTTTGACCAGATTTCAAATCTTCGTATTATACTTGTGCCACTGACTACACATTGAGATCTTATCAATCATATCATAAAATGAACTACATGGCCCTATTACTAATCTTTTACAATTAAATAAGATTTATTGTTCTTATAGTTGTAATCTTTTTAATAGTTTTGAGCCATGCCATTTACCATTACAACTTGTCAAAGGAGAATGATGCTTCCTAAACTTCCCTTTTATGTAATGAGCTTATAATGCTAATATACATTACCTTTTTATATAATGAGCTTATAATGCTAATATACATTACCTTTTTAAATTTTTTTTGGAAAGAAGTTCATAATTTCATTAGTAAATGGAAAATTATATTCTATAAATGACAAAAGATATTATAAAAAAAACTGTATAATAGTCACAAAACATAAATATATAAAATATCCATCATCACTAACTTATCAAGCTATCCCTTATAAATCTAAGAGATATGTCTTATTACATTCATCCTATTACAATACAAAACATGCATTCTAGCAATAACTATATAAAAGTCATAACTATAATTGAAAGTTCTATCAGAACTTGACCTTATAGTTCACATTAACAATCTCTAGGAACTTAGTTACAAAAATACATTCTTTTAAAAAGGTTCATTATCAACAAAAATCCTCATTTAAATCAAATAATCAAAATATGTGTGGAAATATTTAGAGATCCGACCTTCCCGTCCCTCCCAAATATGTCAGCTTCCCGGATGCCTTCTTTGGATAACCTGTCAGCATGTAAATTTCTCCCTCTGTAGATATGATGAAATGAGATCAATTGAAAAATATATTTAATTGTTTGAATCTCATTAAGGATTGGCTGAAGTAAAAGGTTTCCATAGGTGTATTCACCCAATCCATTTTATAACATTTCCATAGGTGTATTCACCCAATCCATTTTATAACAACTTGTGAATCCTCATAACCGTGAATATTTTGAACTCCTTTCTCAATTTCCAAAATTAGAGAAATATTTAGTGCCAGAATATCTACACAGTTATTAGTCCCCTACCCAAGTTTGTTGTAAATTTAAAATAATGAGGATCTACAAAATCAAGAAACCTCCCATGCTCCACATATTTGCATATTTCCTTGGGCTACTCTACAAAAGCAAACCTGGGACTTTGACTTGTCAATGCACTCCTTTGCAACTTGTCTTGAGGGAATTTCTAGATGAATTTGTACAAAGTATTTGAGTATATTCAAACTCTATAACGCACTTTGGATAGGAGGAACAATTCTATCTTCCACATACTAGAATTCGTCACCAACCAAATTCCCCATGCTACTATAATTGGGAGCACTCTGTGGCTCTTCATTCCAACATTACCATCTTGTTTTTTTAAACACCCTTCAATTGAGTCTCTAGCCCAAAAGTTTAACCTAGTAGATTGTTCAACCTCTTGTCAAACTTGACTAGTATAAGGACAATAAATAAGTAAATGCATTGTAGTTTCTTCATTGTTTTTACACATATGACACCTACCTAACCTACACTTATTTTATGGAGATTATCCCAAATAAGAACTTTGTTGTTGAGAGTCAACCGCATAAAAATTTGATCTTTTACTAGGAATTTATACTTCCATTACTTCTTCCACCACAAGTCTATATCGTCTAATATAAATCCTTCACATAATACCTCATAACTAAGCATTGGAGTGAAACATCTTGTAATTCCTTGACCAAATAATTTCATTAGTCTTTTTTTATTTGAGAATCATTAGTTTTGAGTTTTGTTATATATCCTTCCCACTTCACCTCTTAGACCAATCATATCAACACTCTTGCATTCTTGTCGTCACACTATTGTGAGATTTTTATCTGCAATGATACCCTTACCCTTTTCTCCTTAAATTAGTTATTGGATTGTTAGTCAATCTAAAATTTCTCCACAATCAACTCAAGGGTCCTCCCTAATCTAATTATTCCTTCAACTAATCTAAGTATAAAAAAGTAATAATAATCTAATTTAGGTTTTTTTAACACAAACAATTATATTTATTTTATCAAAAAAGTTGCATTTGCATTATTCAACAAGTAAATACATATAAAATACATTTCCTTCAAAAACTCCTTAAGCAGGTTCACATCTGGTACAACATTTGTACTTGGAATTCTATGTCTACATATTTAGTGTAAAAAAGATATTCTTGAATTATACTATAAGGATATATCCTAACATAATCACCCAATAATAAATAGACTTCAAAAATATAATACATAACTAAAGAAAGTTTTTGGATATCCTTTGTGTCCTCCTACATAAATTCAACTTTAGTTCAATACTAACTAAGTTATGCTCCAAAATCACCATTTCCACATCTGCCATTTGTTTTTGTACTATTTCACCCTCCTTGTTTCATTGTGAACCTACATATAGTTGAGCCATTGAGTATGCCATATTTTGAATGGTGACCATTCCAACTACCACATGTTTAAGTGTGACACACTTAGCTTACAATTCGATAATTTTCTACTTTTCTACTACACAATTTCCATTAATAGATCAATTCCATCATCCTTATTTTCCTCTTAGGTTTGCACTTGATCTAATACAACATAAATGCTCACTTTGTTCTCTGAAATATTGAATCCCTGACATCTGAGTACCCTCTTAACATTTACCAACTCACAAAGTGGGAAACAACCCACATGCTTGTGAGCCATTGTTAATTCCAGACTCACGCCTAGAAGTTGAATTGACTTACCTCCTTCAATTCCCCAACTTAACAAATTATTACCAGTTTCATTGTGACCAGAAGAAAATAAATCGACACTTACCCAGTACCATCACATCCACATGCTACATGCCTGCAAGTATACAATCCCACCTACAAATAAAACAATGCTTCCAGGCTACCATCCCTTATATCAATGAAACCATAGAAGGCCCATGACATAAACTATAATCCAATTGCATTGTATTAAACCCGAAAACCACTACACACATAATTACCCCAAGCTCACGAGACTGATAGTGAGAACTAAAAAGGACATCGATGAGTTTAGAAGTGGGCGAGGAATTTCTAATGCATGAAAATCCCCGAATTGCAATTGAAGAACTAGCTTTTAGAGTATTGCAAATGTCAATTCACCACATACCACTACCATCCCACTTGTTAGTTGAATATTATGAGGTGGTCGATTACACCTTCTCATTGAATGATGCTTGTGTGAAATGGATTAAATGTACCCACTCATTATTTGAGCTCGTTGGTTCTTAGCATGGGATTTGGCATGCCATTTCTTCAACATGCACAATGTGACCCTTAAATAAATTACCTTGTGTTTAGAGGAGGTGAATGTCCTAATGCCCCAGTTTTTAATTTTAAACCGTATCTTAAACATGAATTTAGGGGATTGGGAACCTCACCAGTACATTTTTGTCTCTAAAGGAACTATGTTCAAGTGTGCTTGACTCATTAGCCAATTTATCCACTTGCCATTTGAATTCTCTTGTGATGTACAAAATAGAAATATTTAGAGCATAAATCACAAATATTACTTAGATATATTGCATAAAGAATGAGGAATAATGGAAACTAGGAGAAAAATATGTTACCTTTATTGATATGGAAGCAATGTTCACTTACCTCTTAGAGGGGGTAACCTCCAACATAGTAGAGCTCAGATTACAAATGAATTCCAAGACACCTTTTGCAAATGCTTCTATATATTTATATAGTAATTAATATCCCCTAAGAAAACTCTAGAGAAGGAACGTTCTAGTAGGTGGAACCTTCTAGTAATCCTTTTTACAATAATTATGTTCACACTAATACAACGACCTTATTTACTAATGATGGCCTCCATACATAGCAATACATAATAATCTATCTACTTAGGGGGTTAGGGAGGTTAGGACCCTAACATGCCCTCCCCCTTAAAAAGTGGCCTTGTCCTCAAGTCTTGAGACGTGGAAAGTGTTGCAGAATGCATGTTGGTTCTTATGTAGCATCTTCTAGTTGTGTATCCTTCCATTGTACTTAAATTTCCTGGATATGTGTGCTAGTGGAGATGAAACTCTCGTTTGTCAAGGATGGCCTCTAACTGCAACCAAATGGAACCTTCTTCATCAAATTCAAGCATATTGGTTTGAACCCAACAATTGGATCTAACCACTTTTTTTAAGCCACCTACCCAATATGCTTAAGGGTCATACAAGGGCCATACAATTTTGGAGATAGCTTCAAGTGGCAGTCTTCTTTGAGGGAATTCTATTTATATGGATACAGACAAAGGAATACTTGATCTCCTTCTTCAAAATAGTGTTCACAACAATGCTCATCAACCTATTGCTTCATCCAATTATGATCCATGCCTAGATTATCTTTGAGAGTGCACATAATGTTATCCTTACATATAATGGTTTTGTTGACCTCTTGTACCTTGGAGACACCTGGTAGGTAAGATATTATAGATGGAGGATTTTGGCCATAGACTGCCTCAAATACGGTCATGTGAGTGGCACCATGATAAGTTGTATTATAGCACCATTTAGCTAGGGGTAACCATTGATCCCATTGAGACTTTCGTTCTGAAGTGAAGCACCTCAAATATGCTTTCAAACACTTGATGACAACTTCTGTTTGACCATCATTCTGGGGGTGATAGGAACTACTAAGATTCAATTGTGTTCCCTATAGCTTGAACTATTATTTCCAAAAGTTACTAGTGAAAGTGGGATCATGGTCCATGGAAAAAATTTGGGGCATACCATTTAGTTTGAATATATTATCCATGAAGACTTGAGTAACCGTGGAATATTTAAAGGGGTGTTGGAGGGAAAAACAATGAGCATATTTAGAAAGTTGATCGACCACAACCATAATCACTAATTTATTTCTAGATTTGGGTATCCCCACAATGAATTACTTAGAAACGTATGTCCATACAATAGGTGGAATAGGTAAATTTTTTAGTGCACCTAGGGTCTTCAATGTTTCTCCCTTATGTCGTTCGAAAATATTTCATTCAACCACAAAGGTGAAAATGTTTTTTTCCATGCCTTCCCAAAAGAATAGAATAAATGTTTTATCCACTCATATCTTTTATGAAAGAACAAATGGCATACCGTTGGGGATGCATGGAGTTTAGATAGCATAGTAGCCTTAAAATTAGACTACTTGATCAAACATAGATGCCCTTTATAGCATAGTTCATTAGTGTGCCAAGTGTAGCTGAAAGATACATTAGAATAATGTTGAAGTTGATGGATCGGGATCACAATCTTGGGATGTGAACCATTCATTATGGATTTCAATCACCCAATTAGCTACAATGAATGGGATTGAAAATAGGGACCCTTTCTCTTCATATTTTCTAGAAAGAGAATTAGAGACCATATTCTCCTTACCCTTCTTGTAAATGATCTCAAAATCATAGCCTATCATTTTGGTAACCCGTTTATGTTGTTTCGATGATGAAACATTATGATCCAAAAACTATTTGAGGATATGATTATTATTTTTTATATAGAAATGATGCCCAAGAAATTAAGGATGTCAAATATCCTCAACGTGCAAAATGAACATTTATTTTTCATAGGTGAACTTGCCCAAGTGTCGATCACAAAGTTGTTTACTAATATAGGCCAAGAGTCTACTTTCTGGCATGAGAACTTCTCCCATGCATTTTCCTAAGGCATCCTATTCTAAAACAAAAGTCTTAGTGAATTCAGGAAGAGAAAGTACGGAGGTGGTACACATAGGATGTTTCAATTCTTGGAAGGCTTGATATACAAATGCATTCCAATTGAAAGAATTTTTCTTAAGAAAGGTAGTGAGAGGAGCCACAAATTTTCCAAACTTTTGGACATAATTTCTATAGTACCATGTTAGACCAAGGAAACCTCATAAAATTTTAAGAGTTGTAGGACAAGGCCAATTCTTCATTTCTTTAATTTTCTTTGTGATCCAGGTGGATCTAAGAACGCTAAAAAATTGATTGTCACAAATGTTGATGAAAATGAATGCATTATGTAGAGCTCGACGAGATATTTCTAATGCAACTTGAACAGACTCAAATGAATGTCATATGAGAAAGATATGGCCTTCTAAAGTTTTGGAAAAAAAGGTAAAAATGACAAAAAGAATAGGTGCCATGTGGCATCATTGGAAGGATGAAACGTGGAACTGTATGGGTGGACATGTGGACTGTATATTGTTGACGTGGCAGTACAACGGTGACATGGCATGCTGACAAGGCAATTGACTTGGTGTATGGTCAGATGATGTGGCCCAATCAAAGGTTGCCATGTGGCACCCTCTGAATGGCCAATGTGGTTTAAGGGCATCAAAATTTCTTTGGCTCGATGGGGATTGAACCCCTGAACTCGTCAGATCAAACAAAACAATTTAACAAGTGCACCGAGGTAACCAACTGGTATGGTTAAGAAAATATCATATTTAAAAATTTGTTGTTGTAACAATACGCCAAAGGGGGGGAGGTCCATGAGTTTGACCTTACGGCCTCCACATGGATATTCCAGAGTCCCAACTGTTGTGCCAATAGGCGAATTTGTTAAATCCCACCAAAATCTTGTTATTAAAGTTTGAAAAAATGCGGCAATCGGGAATATCACATGTTGGGTGGGGTTCAACCCCCCGACCTCTACTATAAATACCAAAGCACCCAACCACTGCAACATAGTGCCATTTTATGCTAAGAACTATGTTCATTTGTTTATATTATGTCGAATTTGTAGTCCTTTTGGGATATATAGGGTGTTTATAGTCAAAAGATTCAGTTTTGTGAGGCAGAGCTGATTTTGAAAGTCACACATGAGTCGGTGCAACAAAACATAAGTCATTTTGCATAAACATAAGTTGAAGTGGTATTTGTATCAAGCATTTTGAGCATCAATAAATCAATCTCTCATTTGGAAGCGGACCCAGAGACATATCCCAATATGGGTGAACTCCGTTATTAACTTGTGTAATGTGCCTTGTTATTGTTGTTTCTATTTCTCTCAATTTCAACATTTTAACTTCCGCAAGTTATTTACCAATTAATGAAGTTTTGGATAAGTAAAGGGATTCACATATTAATTTACAAATAGTCAAAATGGTCATAATTTCCGAATCATATTGGATGTTAATGTATGCTTAAGAACTAATTTGACATCTAAATATTTTTGGATCAAGTTGGTATCAGAGCTGGTTTGACGGGTATTTTTAAGTGAATGATTATGAGGTCCAAATCCAAGCAATGTGAAGGCACACTTGAAGACTTCAACCCATAAATTCAAAGAGAATTTCAAAAATGAGGAACGACATTTGAAGGAGGATAAGATCCTATAATGATCCCCAAAGCTATGACATAGGCAATTCTCAAGATGAAGACAATGGTGGAAGAACTGTACCATAGGGATCGAGGAGGAGATGAAACATCAGTAAAAGTTGAAGGAGAATGAGGAGGTGAAGAACCTCCAGAGCCTCCTTCACCCTCATCATCATTATCTTCTTCTGATGAAAGTGAATATTCTTCTCATAAGAATAAACCTTCTAAGAAGTATTCTTATTCTCATGCTCATGATTTTCCTTTATTAAAGTTAGATGTAAAGTTTCATTTGTTGATTTATGATGGAGAATTGAATGTAAAAAAGTTGGATAATTGGATCAAATAGATTGAATTATATTTCAGGGTACAAAAAATCGTGGATGACACTGCAAAGATATAGTTGACTTCTCTTCTCTTGGGTGGCCCAACTTTGATATGGTGGGAGAGTAAGACCCAAAATGATGTCATCCAACAAGGTAAAATAATTTCTTCTTGGGATGAATTTACTACTGCATTAAGAAACAAATTTAATCCATCAACTTATATGCAAACAACAATAATTGATTGGAAACATCTAAGACAAGGAAAAGGGGAAAATGTTCAAGTAGATACAAAGGAATTTAAGAAGAACGCATTATCTTTAGGAATTCCATTATATACTTGTGAAAATATTTTAAAATATATTGGTGGTATGCATTCATATTTTCAACATACTATATTAATGTTTAATCCTACTAATATTGATGAAGTGTCAGTACAAGCTGCTTATCTTGAGCTAGCAAGGGAAAGCATGTGCTTGAGGATAAGAAGCCACATAAATTCAAGAAGTAATCAAAGGGAAAAGGGAAGAGTAAGAAGTCATCTACGGTGAAGAAAGTTGAAGAGAAGCCTACATGTTCTCATGCAAGAAGAAAGGACATGAGGATGCGAAGTTTTGGAAGCTACATCCAAAGATGCTACCAAAGAAGTTCCAAGACAAGGGGAAACAAAAGACTGTTGCAACAACTCAACAAGATCTGGGATCATATTTAGGAGATGAAACAAAAATCACAACAATGGGAAGTAAAGGTATATCTGTTGCTAGTTCTAGTTCTTCAGTTCAATACTCTAAATTGGAAAGTGTTCTTAATCAAAAGAAACAAAGTGAGATTTTTTATATAAGGGTCATAGTGAAGCATACAAAGATAGATACTTTATTTGACAGTGGATCACAAGTTAATTTAATTTCTAAAGCAATTGTTAAGAATTTGGGTTTAAAGACCACGCCCCATGTGAAACTATATCCATTGGGTTGGGTGTGTGAGGATGCTCAGTTACAAGTTACTAAATAATGTCAAATCAAATTTGCAATTACTTCCAAGTTCATTGATGAGGTTGAGTTGGATGTAGTTCCACTTGAAATTTGCGATATTATCTTGGGTAGTCCATACTTATATGACATGAAATCCATATTCTATCGAGAAGAGAACAAGTATCACCTCTTTAAAGATGGGTTTGAATATATTGTTAGAGATCACCATATTAAAACTAATGTTTCTTTAGTAAGCATAGGACAAATGAAGAAACTTGTAAATGCTAGTAAATATTTTGTTCTCATGATGGTGAAGAAAACACAAAAATACGTATCAGATGATTTTTTAGGTTGTAACCCAGGTCATACGCAAGAATTGGTAAATATTATTTCTAACTATGATGAGATATTTCAAGAACCTATAGGGTTGCCTCTCAAGAGAGGGGTTGAACATGAAATTTATTTGCAGCAAGATGCTCCTCTTCCTAATATAGGTATGTACAAGTTATCAATGATAGAGCATGCAAAGATAAAGAAACAATTTTAGGAGTTGCTCAATAATGGAATCATAAGGCCAAGTTCCTTTCCATGTGGATCTCCTATTATGTTGGTTCCAAAGAAAGACGGTACATGGGGGATGTGTGTTGACTTTTGGGCACTGAACAAGATCACGGTAAAGAACCGATATCCTCTTCCTAGAATTGATGATCTATTGGATCAGTTGAAAAATGATGTATGTTTCACTAAGTTAGATTTGAGAAGTGGTTACCATCAAATTAGAATTGCAGTCCTAATATAGGTATGTACAAGTTATCAATGATAGAGCATGCAAAGATAAAGAAACAATTTTAGGAGTTGCTCAATAATGGAATCATAAGGCCAAGTTCCTTTCCATGTGGATCTCCTATTATGTTGGTTCCAAAGAAAGACGGTACATGGAGGATGTGTGTTGACTTTTGGGCACTGAACAAGATCACGGTAAAGAACCGATATCCTCTTCCTAGAATTGATGATCTATTGGATCAGTTGAAAAATGATGTATGTTTCACTAAGTTAGATTTGAGAAGTGGTTACCATCAAATTAGAATTGCAGAAAGTGATGTGTGGAAAATTGTTTTCAAGACAAAACATGGATTGTTTGAATGGTTGGTTATGCCATTTGGTTTATGCAATGCACTTGCGACATTTATGAGGGTAATGAATGAAGTATTTAGGAATTTTATAGATGATTTTGTCATTGTTTACTTATATGATATTTTTGTCTTTAGTCGAACATGGGAAATTCATGCAATGCATGTTGGGAAAGTATTTGAACTTTTGAAAAGGAAGAAGTTGTATGTAAAGATGTCTAAATGTGAATTTGGCAAAGCCTATGCAGTGTACTTGGATTATATTGTAGGGAATGGTAAGTTGAAGATAGATTCCTCTAAAGTGGAAGTCATCATGAATTGGCCCAAACCAAACACTACCACAAAATTCATGAGCTTCTTAGGGGCAATACAGTACTGGAGGAAATTTATTGCTAATTTCTCTTTCATAACAACTCCTTTGCATGCATTAACAAGTGTGAAATAGGTATTTCAGTGGGGAGGCAAGCATAAAAAATCTTTCAAGACATTGAAAGAGAAAATAAGTACCGCACCAATTTTGGCTCTGCTGGATCTGTAATAGCCATTTGAAATGCAAATCGATGCAAGTGGATATTCCATGGGAGTAGTCTTTATGAAACAATGTAAACCTATTTGTTACCATTCTGAAATTTTTTCTCAAGTAATAATTAACTATCCAACATATGATAAGGAATGGTATGCTTTGCTACAAAGTGTTAGAAAGTGGAAGCATTACTTAATGGGGAATGAAACAATAATTCACACAGATCATCAACCATTACAGTATTTTCAATCACAAACCAAGATATAATAGTCACAACACTTTATATGGATGGGTTTCTTTCAACAATTTCATTTGGTAATTAAGTATAAGAAGGGAATTCTTAACAAAGTTGCATACATGCTATCAACACCCATCATCAATGCATCTACAATATTAAAGCATACTTATTTAGCTCATGAAATTTTTTGTTGAACAATATGCTAGAGATAATGACTTTAAATATGTGTATGAAGTTCTAACTCATGGAAATAAAAATGAAGAATTAGATAATAATGTGCACAACAATTTATTATGTCATCATGGAAATCTTTGTATACCCACAGATGAAAGAGAAAATGCAATCAAGGAATCCCATACATACCTCATTTCTGGTCACTTCAGGGTAGGAAAGACACAATTGCAAATATATTATTATTGATCTCGAATGAATGAAACAATTTCCAAGTATGTAAAAGGTTGTGTTTTGTATGCCACAAGTAATGCTAGCAATAGAAATTCGGGGTTATATACACCACTTCCAATACCTTCTCAACCATGGGAAAGTGTGTCCATGGATTTTGTGGGGGGTTTGTCAATGTCTAGAACAAGTCATGATTACTTGTATGTCATAGTGTATAGGTTCAATAAGATGTGTATATTAATGCCTTGTAAGAAGAAAGTCACAACTAAACAAATGACACAATTATTCTTTAATAATGTTTGGGTTCATTTTGGGCTACCTACATCTAATGTATCTAATCGAGACTCTCAATTCTTGGGGAAGTTTTGGTCTAGTTTGTGGAGTTGATGGCCACTAAGTTAAACAAGAGAAATACTTTTCATCCATAGACAGATGGATAGAAAAAGGTGGTGAACATGAAAATGGTACATTTGCTTCAAGGGTACTGCAGTAAACATCCTAAGTTGTGGGATGAACAATTGCACTATGTACAACATGCATATAATCGTTCCATGCATTATTCTACTCAGAGATCTCCTTTTGAAACATGTTTGAGATACTTTCCTAAATCACTTATGGATTTTTCTTTCAGGGAAACAAGTAAAGTGGATGGACAAGATGATGCCGACAAAGATAAGAGGTTCATTTAGAGGATCCAACATGTACATTAGGCAGTACATGAACAATTGGAGAAGAGACAAGTCAAGTACAAGGTGAGGCATGACAAGAATCATGTCGATCACTAGTTCCAAGTTGGTGATCAGGTGTGGTTACATATAGGCAAAGACATAATGAAGGGTGGAGGTAAAAATCTCAAACCAATCAGGTATGGTCCATTTGAGATTTTTGGAGAAGATTGGTACTAATGCTTTCTGTTTAGATTTTCCATCTTATGTTACATATAGGCAAAGACATAATGAAGGGTGAAGGTAAAAATCTCAAACCAATCAGGTATGGTCCACTTGAGATTTTTGGAGAAGATTGGTACTAATGCTTTCTGTTTAGATTTTCCATCTTATATGCAAATGTATTCAATGGTGAATGTTGACAATTTGAAACTTTATGATCCTCCTATGATTATGGATAAAGATGAAGGTGTTCAAGTTCTGACAATTGATGATTTTTCTCCTAAGTATTTAGATGAGCTGCAGGAAGATGTTATCCTTGACAAAAGAATTAGGAATTCACAATAGGGTGATGTGGAGTATTTTTGAGTTGGTATTAAAGGGGTACATCAAAGCAAAGAAAGATGGATATAGATAGGGAAAATGAGGGAGCTTTATTTTCACTTAGTTGATGAGTAATTCGTACTTTGGTAGTCAAAAGGATTCCAGTGGGGAGGAATGATCCAGCTAGATCTAAGAATGCTAAAAAAATGACAATCTCAAATGCTCATGAAAATGACTCCTTTGTGTAGAGCTCAACAACAGATTTCCTACGCAACTTGAACGAACTCAAACAAACATCGTACGAGAAAGATACAACCTTCTAATTTTTTGGCAAAAAAAAGGTAAAAAGTAAAAAAAAGGATAGGTGCCACATGGCAAAATGCTCATGAAAATGACTCCTTTGTGTAGAGCTCAACAACAGATTTCCTACGCAACTTGAACGAACTCAAACAAACATCGTACGAGAAAGATACAACCTTCTAATTTTTTGGCAAAAAAAAGGTAAAAAGTAAAAAAAAGGATAGGTGCCACATGGCATTGTACGACATTGACGTGGTAGGTGAAAGGTGGCAGTACAATGGTAACATGGAACAATGACAAGGAAATTGATTGAGTGTACGATCAGGTGATGTGGCCCAATAAAAGGTTGTCATGTGGCACCCTCCAATTGCCCAATGTGGCTTAAGGGAGTCAAAATTTGTTGGGCTCAACGAGGATCAAACCCCTAACCTTATCAGACCGAACACAATGACTTAACCAACATACCAAGGTAACCATTTGGTATGGTTAGAAAAATATTTTATTTAAAGGTTAGTTGTTGTAACAATACACCAAAGGGGGGGAGGTCCACAGGTTTGACCCCGCGACCTCCACCCAGATATTACAAAGTCTTGATTGTTGCACCAACTGGGGCATTTGTCAAAGCCCATGGGAATCTTAATCCGCGACCTCCACCCAGATATTACAAAGTCTTGACTGTTGCACCAACTGGGGCATTTGTCAAAGCCCATGGGAATCTTAATATTAAATTTTGAACAAATGTGCCAATCGAGAATATCACGGGTCAGGTGGGGTTTGACCCCCCAACCTCTGCTATAAATACCAAAGTGCCTGACCACTGCAACACAATTCCATTTCATGTTAAGAACTCTATTCATGTGTTTATATTATGTTGAGTTTGTAGTCATTTTCAGAGATATAAGGTGTTTATATTCAAAAGATTTAGTTTTCTGAGACAAAACTGATTTTTACAGTTACACTCGAGTTGGTGCAATAGAAAAAAAGACATTTTGCATAAACATAAGTTGAAGTTGTATTTGTATCAAGCATTTTGAGCATCAATAAAGCGATCTCTCATTTGGAAGAGGACTCAGAGGCATAGCCCAAGATGGATGAACTCTGTTATCAACTTGTGTAGTGTTCCTTGTTATTGTTGTTTCTATTTCTCTCAATTTCAACATTTTAACTTCCGNNNNCCTTGTTATTGTTGTTTCTATTTCTCTCAATTTCAACATTTTAACTTCCGCAAGTTATTTATCAGTTAACATAATTTTGGATAAGTAAGGAGATTCACATGTTAATTTGCAAATAGTCAAAACGGTCATAATTTCTGAATTATATTGGATGTTAATGTATGCTTAAGAACTGATTTAACATCTAAATATTTCTGGATCACTTTGGGTCCACTCGCACACCATAATTACTAACAATATGGCCCAAATATTCAAGTTCAAAAACACCAAAGGCACATTTGGACCTCTTGAGAAATAGTTATTGATGAAAAAGGATTTGTAAACCCCAATCTACATGGGTAACATGGGAAGTTTGTTCTAGATGAGGATGCCATAAAAAAAGAGCAGGAAAAAATGGTGTAGAAAGGGTTTAAATATATTATTCATGAGACTCTAGAGGGACGAGAGTGCATTACAAAGGTCAGAAGGCATCACCAAGAACTTACAATGGTCGTCATAAGTGAGAAAAATAGTTTTTGGAATATCGTGTTTGATACAAATTTAGTGATAACCTCAATGGAGGTCAAGTTTGGTAAAGAATTGGAAACCCTTAAGTTCATCCAAAATATCATCAATAACTGGAATGGGAAACTTGTTCTTGATGGTGATTTTCTTGAGAACACGAAAATCATGACACATGCGTCAATTGTCTTCTTTTTTTAGTACCATGACCACCAGGGATGACTAAGGACTCGTGCTAGGATGGATAACACCCACAACTAACAATTCCTGAGCAATATTTTCAATTTCAGTTTTTTGAGGAAAAGGGGTGGAAATAATGGAGAACATTAAGTGGGAGGCTACCGGATATGAGAGGAATGTAATGATCATGTGAACCACATGAGGGTGTGAGGTCTTGAGGGGTTTTAAAAATTGAATGTTGTTTGGTTAAAAGGGATTGAATTTCGGGATGACTAGGTTGGGAAGGGGTCTCAAAGGATTGAATGGCATGAAACTGGGTGATAATGCTAGAATGGAATTTTTTGAGGATTTTTTCTATATGACGTGAGATGACAATCTCTAGAGAATTTGGAGTGATTCCTTGGAGAGTGTAAAAATAAATATCCTACTAGAATCCCATGTATAACTCTTGGAAATACATGGTGATGGGGCCCAATGTGAACAACCATTCATCATCCAAAACAATGTCACACCACCCATTTCAATGGGAAATATGTGGGATTTCAAATAATAATCTCCAACTTGAAGGCACACGTTTTCACAACAATCCCCACACTTCATGGAGCCACCATTAGCAATAAAGATATGAAATTTTTCAATTTCATGGATATATCAATGTGTCTCTTGGGAGATGAAATGATGAATAAAGTCATAGGTAATTCCACTATCAATTAAGACATTGACTTTACAATGGTTGATATAGCCAATTAATTTAAGTGTTTGGGTAGTTGAAAGACCAGTCAAGGTGTGGAGAGAGATTCGAGGTTCCACAATGGGTTGATTAGAAGGAAGGATGTCATCATTTGTCTAAGGTAGAGGTTCTTGAGGGAGAGCATCACCATCATCTTTTGAAATGTCTTCGGAAATGGCTATAAAAAGTTTTGTTTCTTTACATTTGTTCCAAGGAAAATATTTCTCATCATAGTTGTAACAAAGGCCTTTAAGTTGATGGTCATCCATTTCAGCCCTAGTTAATTTAAGTATCTTGAGAGGAGGATAACGAAGATAAGGATGGGTGGGATGAGGACAGGGAATAATTGAATTTTTTTTTGTTTGAGTAATAACCACCTGTTGTGATTCTCTGGCTTGATGAGTGTCTTTGAGCCAAGTGGTAGGGCAAGCCATTAAGACATGAGCACATATTTCTTCCTTTAGAACTCCAATAAAACATTCTCTAAAAAAGTTATCTGACATGCCATATGTGTGGAAAGATAGTTACTCAAAAACATAGATGTAAGCTTCAAATGTGGCTAACTATTTAAGCTCAGTTAAGAAACCCAAATGATGAGTATCAATGTCAAAATTCTCATAAATATATGTGACAAATTGATTCCAAACAATATAACCTCTATGGGAATTATTATGCCATTTATACCATTGAAAACGCTCAATATCTAAATATAAGACACCAACATGAAGTTTCATTAAGTCATCGATGATGCCATGTAGTGAAAAATAATATTCCATTTGAGTGACCCAAGCAGTGGGATCTAAGCCATGAATTTTATTCACATTCACTTTAGGAAGGTGCATATTATGAACAAGGGTGTTAGAGTGAAACCCCATGGAGTGAGAGGTTTCAACTCCTTCTTAGTGTAAGGGATATTCTGGGTAGTTAGCATCCACAATTTTTTTAAGAAATGTAAATAATTAGTGTTGCATGCCATCCATTGTGTTGATCTTGGTACTAAGTGTACCAAGTTGATTATTAACTGTAGAATTATTTTTTTAGTATTATATTGAGCTTGCATGAGTTTGGTGTCCAAGGCTTCACATATGTGTTCCATGTTCAAAATGCAACTTCCAAGTTCTTGGTTTTGGGTGGCCATTTGGAGGTTGTGCATAACAAAAAATGGAATGTGGGGTGGGGATAGGGAGATGGGGATAGTAGGTCCATTGTTGGGATAGGTAGATAACCGCATAGGAGAATGGAGACTATGAGATCAACGATGGTTTCTAAAGACATCGTTGCACTGAAGCACAAGCATGATCCATGAGAGAAAAAAAGATATTTCTTAATGATGATAGGCCAATCACAAGGATCATCTATAAATAGGTTATGTTCATGGACTAAACCAACAATCGCAGGATGTACTCGATTGTACCTGTCCATAAAAAAATGAACTGAAATCCAAAATGGACATGGTCAACCATCAATTTAGTCGACGATTGGAAAAAAATATTTGGTTAACTCACTTAACCGTCAAGGTGAGGTTTACGACGGAACCCAATGTTCCCACACCCCACCGTAAACTCGGCTTGGAGGAAAACAAATTACACAACTTTCCCCCTTGAATTTGTTTTGATTGCAAAAGTTGATCAAAAGAAAAAAGGCAGTCATCCATTGCAAAATGATTTCAAAACTACTATCCAAACACAGTCCTAGTTGGTCAATCAACTAGACAAAAAGATAACATAGACCATTCGATCAATTGACTAGACAAGAAACATACCAAGATAACTAGTCTTTATCAATTGAGAATCTTATGCCAAGCTAGACAATCTCTGTATGCAAACAATTTATGTATCAGGTACAATAAGCAGAAGTATAGTTCCCAACAACATAGTCGAACATGGTTCGGTCGATCTTAACAAATCCAAGTCGACTCGTCAAGAAGCAGTCGAGTCAACATGAAGACATCAATTAGGTTTACAATTAATTCCCCACTTAAACACAAGAGAGGGATCAAAGTATTAGCAACAGGTCTCATCGAAAAAAACATTCAATGAACAACAACTATTAAAACATCAGTCGATGAATATGCAGTTGAAGCTTCCAGTCATTTTCCATCTCTATTCGAACCTCAAAGGACCAATATCCCAGTCGTATGTCAATTGATTGTCATGTCAGGTATATCCTTGGTCGACTACTTCAAAGAAATCAATAATGACTAGGAACATTGCACGACTATACAATTGATGATACACAATGGTATGAGGTCCTCAAGAATCTAGATAGATTCACCCACGACCATTCATCAATCCAACTAAATTATATCCTAGTAGTCGGTACTAGTCCACAGTTATGTATTTCATGTCTTTTTTGGAAAGATAGGAAAGCATGATTGTCATTTCTTCTATGGTGAGGATGACAATAAGGAAAAGAGTTATGTGTTGGTTGATCAAGAGATATGGATGACAATAAGGAAAAGAGTTATGTGTTGGTTGATCAAGAGATATAGGCTCGGGTTATGGTGTGCTCTCAATAGTAGAACAACCTAGTCTATCAACAACAATGTCATCAACATCAATATTTTCATATCATGGCATGTTAGGAACATCCAACTCATCAATTGGTTAAGCACAATCAATTGTTGGTTTCCCTACTAGCAAAATAGTTTGAACTCCACCTACAATAAAAAAAAATTCCCTGGATGCAGCAGGGCCAGGTGTAGGTAGGGAGGTAACAAAAACATCATATCCAAGAATTTTTCTTGGTGACTTCATCTCAGGTGTAATAGGAACAACAATACCCTATCCATTCATCCCAAGTCCTCATTCGGTGTATCCTATGTTATTGAGAAATCGAGACCCAATACCTATAGTGTGTTTTTCAAAGCTGGGAGAATTGTCGAGGTTACTTAATGACCCAATTTTTCATGATCCACATTGGCCCCCCATGCCAACCAATTTTCCCTCAGATATTCCAAATTTTGAAGGCAATCAGGGCAAAGATCCAGGTGATCATGTGACAACCTTTCACTTATGGTGCTTGTCAAACTCGCTGCAGGTGATCACGTGACAACCTTTCACTTATGGTGCTCGTCAAACTCGCTGCGATACGACTCCATCTAGTAGTGCCTTTTTCAACGCACTCTTATTGGGGGTGCCACAAAATGGTATATTGAGCTCGACCGCTCGAGGTATTATTACTTCAATGACTTGGCGATGGTTTTTTTGAACCATTTCCAGTTACCCGTGAGATACGATGTCGGCACTGAGTTGTTGGCCAACTTTGAGCAAACCAAGGCCGACCATATCTCTGATCATATCCAAGAATGGAGGCATCGAAAGAGCTTGATTAAGGTCCAGGTCCCTCTAGATTTCTTGTTGGAGTGGTTCTTGCTTTGCATCTCCAAGGACGTAGCAACTTCTGGATTGTTTTCAAAGGAGGAGGAGATAATGAGAGCGCAACAACTTTAACTAATCTAATCTCAGTCTGGCATGCTCTATGATATTTTTCCAGATGCACCACGGTCCATTCTTGACAAGGCCAAGCAAAAGTCTAGACCCCATGTCGATGGTATTGTGGGCTCATCATAAGTAAAGTCCACTGATCTATTGTCAAATCAATTGCAAAAATTGTCGATACAGCAGGTTGTGGCCAGCCAGACCTCGAGTTTGATTGTCCCCCCCTCCCAAACGTCAGACGTACACAGTGTGTTGTCGACGAACCCAAAGACCAACTAGTTGCCAAAGGGAAAGAAGAAAAAACAGAACAATAAGGGTAAAGGGGAAAAACGGAGAAGAGGAAGTCGAAGTATCCATGTAACCTTTTCACGGAGGACCACCTGACTCATCTGTGCCCTCGACTTACAGAATATTAGAAGCTATTGGCATAGAAATAGCTTTTTGTGTTGACGAACCCATTTCCACATGGGCAAAACATGGTTCAAGCTTCAGCATACTCGAGTGTGGAAGGGGGAAATCAGGGACCCCCCGCGACTACCGGTAATAACCCGGTCGCAAATGTTTCCATGATCGGTAATAACCCGGTCGCAAATGTTTACATGATGAAATCTGAGGCTCATATAGTGGTCAAGGATCGAGATTACGGAATGTCAAAATCTTTCGAAAAGGGAAAAGAAGCCATGAACCCACTGACTCCTCTCCATATTGAGAATACGGTGGACAAAATGATGACTCGCATCCCAAAAGGTGTGTTTAAAAAGGCTTATCATAATTTGAATGCGAGGGATTCCCAGAACTACTCTATTGTGGAAGATTTCGCACAACCCCATTGTGCAATGTCTTCTTTGGAAGTCCTCCAAAGTTTCCCTTCACAGAGAAAAGTTATGTTATCCGCCTTGGGATCGACAGAGACTTGTAACCCAGGAGCGATTGTTTTCTATCCAACCGACTTGAAACCCTATCTCCCCTACCACATTGTGTTTTAGATAGTAGTGGCCTACACTATGAAATCTTTTACTCAGAATATTTTTCGTACGGTGGTTGACAAGGGTGCCTCGACTTGCATGATGTCATTATCATGTTGGAAAGCCATTGGCCAACCTGGTTTGTCTCCATTGCCTACATTGCTTACTGCATTTGACGGTCGGTCGTTCAGACCACATGGAATCATTCCTTCTTTCCCCGTGCAATTGTGAGGAAAGATCGTGTGCGTTGAAGTTGAAGTGGTCGATGCGCCTCTCGACTACAACATGTTGTTAGGTAGGAGTTGTAATTATGTGATGCATACAATGGTTGCTACAGTTTTTTCTCTCTTGTGTTTTACGCACGAGGGTTGCATTGTGACCATTGACCAATTGTCCTTCTCCCTTCATGATCCTTCATCAGGGGCTTCCATGGTCTCGATGATTGATAGTCTACAACCTGACACTATCAACCTAGGCATTGGTTTATTTCTATCATTGATGGGAACTTTTGATTATGCGCCACCTTCTGGCGATGTCAATATTATATCGATTGTCCCCAACCAGCCTAGGGAGGAAATATTTCAAGTGTCATCATTTCAGACAGCTTACTTTCACGATCCATGGACTCTTCCTTCCCCATTGGCTTCGATGGAAGGGACAGTGCATCTTGACATGGCCATGCCCTTGTCCATGGATGAGGTTGCATACAACATTATCCAGCAAGCTTTGGCCAACCCCGATCTGACTCCCGCACAGGGGTTAGATCTAGTTTTCGAGCCTATTTGGGCTCAAGGTTCCCTTGCCACTATAGATTCTTTAGACCTGGTCTTTCCCTCTAACGAGGTGATTCTTGAGGCATTGACTGGTCCTGACAGACCTTGGCATGATCTTCATCATATATCTTATTTCCTTCCTGAGTTAAGGAGAATAGAAGTGAGAGAATTTTTTTCAACCGTGAATGGAGATAGGTATTGTCCTATTAATCCTCTAGCTACGCATGTAGTTTATACCGAGGGAAATATGGCGAGTATCACTAAAACAATTCCCATAGATATCTCTAGAACCCCTGGCATTGTGGAGAATGTTTTCGTTGAAGCGGCCTGCTCCCTCAAAGAGATTTGAATTTATACAAAGTTGTTTAAGAAATTCCGCGACGTTTTTTCTTGGTCTTACGAGGAAATTCTAGGCATAGACCCAAGAATTGTCGAACATGAAATAACGATTTATCATGATGCCAAGTTGGTCCGATAGAAGCTTCGTCTGGTGAATCCTTGAAAAGTGACATCAATTAAGGCTAAATTAGAGAAACTTATTAAAGTCGGTTTTATCTACCCTGTGCAGTTGATGGAATGGGTGTCAAACCTGGTTTCGGTTAACAAGAAACATGGTACGATTCGCGTGTGCATGGACTTCCATGACTTGAACAAGGCCTACCCGAAAGATCATTTTCCCACCCCATTCATCGATCAAATTGTCAATGAATTCGTTGGCTACGAGGTCTTTTCATTCATGAATGGTTTTTCAGGATATAACCAGATTCAGATCAAACCCGAAGACCAGCATAAAACAACTTTTATTTGTCCTTGGGGCATGTTCGCGTATCGTAAGATGCATTCTGGCCTGAAGAATGCTAGAGCCACTTTTCAATGGGCCATATCATTTTTTTTTCACTACCTTAGACATATAGTCGAGGTATATATTGATGATCTAGCATCATGCTCTGGTAAGAGATTTGATCAGCCCGCTCACCTTCAACTAATATTTGAACGATGTCGCTACTATCGGATTCGCTTGAATCCTAACAAATTAAGTTTTTGTGTGACGTCAGGTCGTCTCTTAGGTTTCATTGTTTCGACAACAGGGATCATGGTCGATCCTCTCAAG
>CBVK0101418160.1:0-11036 GCA_900067695.1 Picea abies | reverse complement strand
AGAGTTATAATGGAACATCCTCTATTCTTAGACTTACTATAACAAAACTCAAGATCATATCAGTTTAGATCTTGTGTAGTTAGTAAGAGTTTTTAGTTCTATTGAGTACATATTAGTTTTGATCTATAAGTTTATGCTTATCAATTCAATTAGTAATATGTGAGCCAGATTTAAAATGATCATGTAGTTAAATATGAGCAAATTTAGAATGATTAGTTAGTTAAGTGTTAGTAGATTTAAAATGTTGAAATTATTGCTTTATGCTAACTTTGTATAAAGGCTCATAACCTATTCAAATTGTGTATGAAAAGAAGAGGAGGTTTAATGCATGACTATTATATCGTTTTGCCTCTGTTTCTAGAGAAAGATGAGAGGCAAAAATGTAAAACATGTGTGCATAAAAAATTCCTCTTCATCAGATGCATTATTTGGATCTGAGCATTTCTACAAAGATGGCATAAAGTAACAACTTTTAACATTCTGACTCAGCTAACGCTTAATTAACTTAACTGATCATTCTAAATATACACGCACTTAACTAACTGGACTGATAACATATAGACTTACACATCAAAACTGATCTGTACTCAATTGAACTAAAACCTAGAACTTACTATACAAGATCTGAACACGTCTGATCTTGAGATTTATTATAGTAAGTCTAAGAATAGAGATGTACAATTATAACTTTAACACTCCCCTACAACCAACATCTGACTAACAACTAACTCTCTAATACTTTTTAATTGTTCCCCCTATTTGCGATGTCTTTGAACTACATGCAACCTCCTCCACACTCATTTTTTATGCGTTCAATGAAACTCCCATTACAGGTTTTTCAACTAGTAGGATCTCCATCTCTTCCATTATTGAAAGCGAAATCCATAGCTTGGCCAAAACAGCTGATTCACCTAAATGGAACCTTCTTTGAGTGCCATTTATGTGCCACCCTATCCTCTTGAATCAATCAAAGGTGCAACAAAATTGTAACCACGGCTGGGGTGATGTCGGGCATCACCCCAGCCCCCAAGGGCTAAGCACTGGTCCCACGGGGCCAAGCCTTAGCCCATGGGGGCTGGGGTGATGTTGGGTATCACTCCAGCCCCCATGGGATAAACCCTGGTCCCACAGGGCTAAGGCTTAGCCCCTGGGGGCCACCCTATCCTCTTGAATCAATCAAAGGTGCAACAAAATTGTAACCACAACAACATTAACCCATGACTTCGATACCATGTTAAAATTCAATAATATTATTGCACCAACAACTGCTAGAAGGAAGAGAGGCAAAAATGTTAAACATGCATGCATTAAAAACTCCTCTTCTTTTACATAATTTGAATAAGCTATGAGACTTTATACAAAAGTGGCATAACACAACTACCTCAACATTCTAAATCTGCTAAGAATTAACTAACTAATCATTCTAAATCTACTTACACTTAACTAACTAATCATTCTAAATCTGGGGCTAGGGTGATGTCCGAAATCACCCCCCATGACACCCACGAAACCCATGTTGGTTGAACGTCGTGGGTGTCGTGGGGGTGATGTCGGGCATCACCCCAGCCACCAGAGGCTAACTGAATTAATAAACTGACTTACAGATTAAAACTGATCAGTATTCTATTGAATTAAAGCTAGAACTTACTAACAATACAATATCTGAACTTATATGATCTTAAGTTTTATTATAGTAAGTCTAAGAATAGAGGATGTGCAGCTGTAACTCCAATACTTTCCATGTGCATCTTCAAATGAAACGGGTTTTGTATGGACTCAAAATTGTCATCAAAGCAATGCTTCCCTGCTATGAAACCAACTTCTACAGTGTCCTCCACTTCTTTTTTCCTTCACTATTTTTGAGGTAATTCTAATAGCTTTGAGTTTCTCAATGTTTGCAAATACCACTTTGAAATTTTCTTGGACTTTGGTAATGCCCGATCACTAGTAGCCTTGCTGTCACTTGATTCTTGATTTATAATGCATTTTTACGTTTCTGAGCTTGGACCATGAATAGAAATGGAGCATGGTGTATTCACAAGGCACAACGAACTTTGCTACAGCGTTTTTTCAGAAAAAAAGCAGGCATCAAGTTCTTTGAACCGATATTACTCAGTTGCTGAACAAGGACTTCTTACCTTCAATTTGGAGCAACAAGAAACTAGCCCCGTTTTGGAACTGCTACAGCTACGTTTTCATGAAGCATGGTGCTCTCCACTTGTCATCTACATGCCCTAGAATCGAATTCTTTCCCATAAACTCACTGTCACTTTTTGCTCTAGTATTGTCAGATTTCAAAGCACACATGCACAAGACAAGACAGATCACGAGAAGAAATAATTTTGCACTAAATTCACTAACTGTACTGCATAACAACATGAATTTATAGTACAAAATTTGTTTTAAAATTGGCTGCTGAAGATAAGTATAAATCTTTAACCAAGAACAGATCTAATTTAAAAATTGTACTTATTTTCTAATGGATAAGCACTCCTCTAATTCTATAATTATTTTTGACTATATAGGTGCCCATCTAAAATGAGTATGATATATTCTAACAGTGGGCTCTTTCATTTTCTGATTATTTAGAAGCTTATTATAAATAAGATTACAGCTATTTATGATTTCAAATATAAGCAGCATTTTAGAGTTCACCATTCATGAATAAGTCTATCTAAAAAAAATATGGATCCAAATTTCTTAATCTCTAATTGAAACATGGATTCTTTAACCCTTCTCTACTTTCCTTCAATCAATTTCCTTTACATTAGGATTTCAAAGTTTGGTCTAAAAACCATATGTACCTTTAGTCGTTAAAGCATACCTGAACTGTAAGATATGAAGTCCATATCCTGCATTGTTCTTTCAGCCATCAATACTATCAGTTAATTATATATTTTGTATTCTTTGTCATCTTATCGAATGTGGTTTTTAGATTTTTACAAGCTAACATTTAAAAGAAATGCAGCAGTGCTCATATCCTGGATGCAAATCTAACAACTTGGGTATGCTGGACACTGTTATATTTGCAAGGAGCATGGGTTCTGTAATTTCTGTTGTGCTGATAATTTTTGCCCTTTGTACTTTACTAATATGTACATAGGTGATTAGATTATAATATAGAGAAAAGATACTACTTGAAAGGGAAAAATCTCTATCATAAAAAAGTTTGAATCTATTTTTGTACTATTGTTTTAGTAGACCTCAGCCTCAATAGACAAGTATTAATCAATTCCGTTCATCTGAAATAGCCATGTTTATTGGTGAGACATCGAGTATGAAAGGAAGCAGTGGGAAAATTATGACAATGAAGATGATTAGGTGGGAGTACAAGAAGAGAGTGTTCCACAGTCAAAGTCTGCCTGATTCATAAGATTTTCAGACAACTTCCTAGACAAAAACTTATCTCGTAAGAATCTTGTTATAACGCCCCCAGATCCTTGTTGCACTACTCCTGTTATATATGCTCCACTTATCAGCCCAAATGATCTCCATCTCCTCTCCTCCACATATTTCTTCAATGCTTCTTCAATTTTTTTCTCTTCTTCTAGATCATTCATAGCTGTCGTTATTTCTCCCAAGCACCTTCCAAGAACCACTGCATCCTCAAGTGTAGAACATCCACCTTGTCCTAAATCTGGAGTCATAGGATGCATTGCATCCCCTGCAACACACACATTTCCCTTACATAATTTTCCGAATAACACTGCCCATGGCCACCTCAAACTGAGTGGTGTTAATGTTAAAGTGTCTATCTGAGTTTTCTTTACTATATCCAGAATCTCCTCTGGATAATCTCCAAGGATTTCCATTGCTTTTTCCAATATAGACTTTGGATCACGTCCAATATCTGAATCTGTAACACATCCAATCAGTTATGCCTTTTATTCTAGTCATTTGTTTTCAAATAGTTCACAAGTCTTGTGACTACTATTTGAGGATGACAATATCAAGCTAATAAATTCAAAAGCAATGCAGTTGTTCAAAATTATCTGAAAGGAATATCATAGAAGCTTTCAATAATTTTTAAAGAATCTATTTTTAATATTGATGATTTCCTGCACCTATTCATGATCCACAGAGCAATTATAACAAAGGGTGATATAGTATTATACCACTAGGAAGTGAACTCTGGGTTGTGAACCAGTAAATATCCTTCTCATTGCACGGAACAAAACCTGCCCTCAAATGTTCTCCCCAATATAGCTGCACCTTTGGCCCAAACTTGTGTCCTTCAGGGTATGTTGCCAATCCCCTAATGGCAGATCTCCCAGAAAGACTAGGGGCTTGAAGCCCCAGCCAATCAGCGACTACAGAATTCCCTCCATCACAACCTATCAGTACCTGTGAGTAGAAACACATTCCAAATGGTTGAGACCAACATCACAACATAGAAGATCAATTTAATGATCAAACTTGAATGAACAGACCCTTGTGGTTTTATCACAAATACAAAAAGACATCTAGTGCTCGTGTATGAGAGGACCCACTGCAGAGATTCATGTCTGATAGAAAACAATGCATATGGATGTTATTAATATTACCTTTGTTTAGCAAGAGGGGATTCAATTCATTACTGAATTTACACCCAAGCTTTACTACTTTTAATGGGGGTTAGAAGTTTGGATTTCAGATTCTACCTTAGCTTTGATAAGTGCTCCGTCTCCCAGTTTTACTATAGTTAAAGAAGAATTTGTAGACTGTTGAATGGAAACAACTTTGGTGTTGAATCTGATTGTTCCTGGAGCCAATTCTTTTGCAAGGGTTTCAAGAAGTACACTCCTTTGCACACACCGAACTTCATGATCTCCGCTGATAGACAGGAAAAGTACTTAGTATTACAAAGCATGTGATAAAAAGAAGAAATGAAGAAATTATATCGATGTCCACAAATGACCAAAATAAATAATGGGACTAGAAAGTACATCATGTCATAGTGGCAATGAGGGAGTGCCAAAGGCATCTCCTAGATGCAAAAATGAGTAGGAACAGAAATAAAGAATACGAACAGGTAAACCCTAGACAAAGATGCAGCAGGAGAAGCATTGATCTGAACCAGAGAAGCAGGAGCATTAATCTGAAAGAACCAACAAGACTAAAAAGGGAGGGATTTGAGACGAGAGGGAGTGGATAACAAAATGGGAAAATCAGGAAAAACATCCAATGTAAGTGAGATTTTTTGTAAAGTAGAAGCTTGAGGTAGCCTCTAGACGCAAAATAAAAGAACTACCTGATATCAATCTGGAAACCGATAATTTTTTTTCTGTTTTAGCATGCTGTTTTTGGGTACCAGGTTTCATAGATCAAACTGTGATTGCAAAGAATGTTAAGAATGGTGTGCCCAATAACAAGGGGCTTCTTATGATTTTGAATTTCTGTTGATTAGACTCAGGGTTCAGACAAGCATATGACACTTATTAGGTGTCTATATTCCAGTATGGCATGGACCATCTGCTATGGAAGACCCCTCTAGTTAGCCCTACTAGTCATTGTGATCTTGAAAATATTCAAATGCACATGGACATTTTTCTGACTGTCCACTAAATGCACCTATATCAATCCTCTATAAACAGTAAAACTAAAAACCCATTAGTCTAAACTCTGCATGCATTGAGATAAGTCCTGTGTTGGGCATTGTGGTCTCCTTGTTTCGACTATCAAATCCTGAATCCAGGATGGAAGAAACAATAATATGGTGTGTTTTTACAATTGCTATATCGATGTTTGCTATGGTCTTGCACGCTTTCAGATAAATTTATCAGCCAAAAGTTATGCTGGCATACTTACCATTTGCCAGAGCCAGTGTATGAGATCTGTTTGGTAAATGCTGAAGGGAAGGAAGTCACCTGTGCCCTGCAAATTGACATACAAGAAGTTGAATTATTGTGGGAAGGGCAGTTGGAGGTAAAGTACACAGGATCAAACTGAGTGATGTTATGGCAATACCCCTGTAACTGCGGATGCTTCAGGCGAAGGGACTGTGCAACACCGAGAGCATCAAGCGCCCTCCAAGCATTGGTCATCAGAGTCAATGCTGCCCCTGTGGTTCGTAATGAGTCTGCTCGCTCTAACACCAAGCTCTTCAAACCAACTCTGCACAAGGTCATTGCAAATGTGACAAATCAGCAATCATTTGAATGAGGGCCAGAAAAGAAAGCCCAATGATTGGCAGTCAATATGAGAAAATTAAGAGCTAGCTAAAACATTTTTCAATGCAAAAGTGGGAAATGGACGACATCACAATTCCTCTTTTGAGATATAATATTAACAAAATAGGAACCGGCTAAAGGGCATGTAACAATAATGGAGTTCGAGTTGAACAGAGAAAAGAAAAAAGACACTCTGCTACACTATCCCATTCACAGTGCAACATCAAAACCAAAGTTACCATTACCAGACTCGGCGATGTCAAAGAGTGACAGTTGATTTGGCCTGGGAGTTGTCTTGAGAAATTGAAAAAAAAAATGAAAATATCATAAATTTAAGAGAAAAATATATTAATATGAAAACTTACAATGTCAATATAAATGAAAATTTCTAATAATAATTGACTTCAAAGTACATAGATGATACTGCATACTACAAAATTCCATAGACTCTGAACAGGATGCTTCGCTGAGCCAATCTGACTCATTTGTGTTGGTCTTGCAAGTCTGAATCATATTTCCAAGTCAAAATGGTGAGTAGGAATTGGATGAGCTGATTTGACTTGGTTTTCTGAAAGAACAGAGATGAACTCTGGAGTCAACAGAGAAACCATTAACACTGATCAAAACATTACAAGAACTAGTTCTGACAGATTTATGAGCGAAACTGTTACTCAGACCTCTAAGGCACAGCGAATTCATAACCTACTTGTGGATATGGATCTTAACCAAAACACCAGACTTGGGTGTTCGGCAAGGTATCCAGGTCACAATCATAAACTAATTCTGTATGGTGTTGTCACAATCAAGAAAGACTGCTGGGGGATCACAATCAAGAAAGACTGTTTGGGTGAGATGGAACTCATAACCTTTAACCTTTACTGATGGACATGGAATTTTAACCAAAACACCGGACTGGGGAACAACAAAGTGCCTGGGGCGATGGAACTGCATCCTTTTACATATGGGTATGGATCGTTAACCTATGGATCGTTAGCAGTGTCAGAGATCTCAAAGCTAAGAGCATAATTGATTATTTTCATGATCCCATGGACCCATGTTTGCTGAATGGATAAAAAGTTGCAGGGAGATGAACAGAAGAAGAAATTAAGTACCTCTGGAGGGCAACTGCAGTGGCAAGCCCTGCAATTCCACCACCCACAATTACGAAGGTTTCAAATTGCTCATTACTAATGCTGCTGCTGTTGCTGCTGCTCATCTTCTTTCCTTCCCGAACTTAATCCAGTTGGGTGTTTGGAAAGTGGGTAGGAGTAGGACTCAGGAAATGGCGAGTGTTTCTATAGCAGAAATGGATCAGGTTTCAAGCTATCGTATGACAGTATACCATGAAGGACTAAAACATATAGGAAATGGGTCTGCAAAAATTCAGTGTTGTATAACTGGATCTGGAGTACAGGAAGGAGTCGTAAAAGTAGGAGACAATGATCTGGCAGAGTATATAGGGAGTGAAATCTATATTTGTTCAGAGCAGCCTTTGATGACTCATAAGTCATAGGTCGTCATAAGCCAAGCCTCGATGTTCATGCTTTTAAAATCAAGGAACCGCCTCGTTTTTGTTTATCGATTAAAATTTCATTACAAAGAGATATATCAGAGGAAAATAAGAGTGGGCAGAGAGTGATTGAAAATGAATATATTTATATAAATAACAAATTTTATATTTTCAAAGAATCAGATACATATTAAGGAAATTCTTATTATATGTATAAACTCATAAAATTTCATGACAAAGAGATAAAATAAACTCATAAAATTTCATTACAATTTCATTACAAAGAGATAAAATTTCATCACAGAGAAAAAGAAAAAATACAAAATAAGAGTCTGCAGAGTGATTGAAAATGAATATATTTATATAAATAACAAATTTTATATGTCCAAAAATTAGATACATATTAAGGAAATTCTTATTATATGTATAAACTCATAAAATTTCATTACAAAGAGATAAAATTTCATCACAGAGAAAAAGAAAAAATACAAAATAAGAGAAAAAATACAAAATAAGAATTGGCAGAGTGATTGAAAATGAATATATTTATATAAATAACAAATTTTATATGTTCAAAGAATCAGATACATATTAAGGAAATTCTTATTATATGTATTCATCACAGAGAAAAAGAAAAAATACAAAATAAGAGTCGGCAGAGTGATTGAAAATGAATATATTTATATTAGATACATATTAAGGAAATTCTTATTATATGTATAAACTTATGAGATAAAATTTCATCACAGAGAAAAAGAAAAAATACAAAATAAGAGTTGGCAGAGTGATTTTTTTTCCCGATAGAAATTACTCGATTTATATTAGTGATATAAATCATTTACAATCACTGTATCCAGTCTGGCTCAAACAGCCATTACAATTCGTCCCAGAGACATAGTTGGCAGAGTGATTGAAAATGAATATATTTATATAAACAACAAATTTTATATGTTCAAAGAATCAGATACATATTAAGGAAATTCTTATTATATGTATAAACTCATATATATTTTAACAAAAAGATATATCAGAGGAAAAGAAAAAAATACAAATAAGTGTGGGCAGAGTGATTGAAAATGAACACAGATACATTTTAAAGAAATTCTTATTATATATAAATCATATATATTTTCTTAATGAGAAAGAAAATATATTTTTTTAACTTAACAGCTAAGTACTATTAACTAGGTGATTAATAATTTATATGAGTGGTTATTAATTTAAAGATTATAATTGACACTTAAACCAAAAACTCACTATTAACTAAATATATTAGAATAAAAAATATCAAGGCTTTTCTAGTCACTAAACATTAATGAATCTTGGAAGGCACAATCAATAGAGGATGTATATATTTTGCTTGGAATGCATTTGTTAACAAAAAGCTATCATAAAAGGATAGGATAACTAGGTTGAGTCCCATTTATTTTATAAAAATGACAATATAATACTAGAGAATTTGACTACAATCTCATATAGGGAAATTATTAAAATTTATAATCCTTAAGTCAATCAGTAAAAACTAAATAAATTCTTAAATCAATTAGGTTTGATAAAAAGTTATATTGTTATTTGAAGATTCAACTTATTGTGTTTAATAAGTCTTTTACATCATATTTTAATTTATTATGTTTAATAAGTCTTTTACATAATCACATTTGAATTTGTTATATTTAATTAGCTTTCTACACAATCATATTTGTTTTGTTAGAGAAAATTTTAGATCAAAAATGTGTGTGGAGTTTTGACACGTCCAATAATAAGGGCAATATAAAGGGTTAAATGAGGTAAAAATAATAAAATAATAACTTAAGTATTAAATGGGGTTAGATTGTAGTGCTGGTAGAATTAAAATAATCATACAAGATGATAATAGAAGATTAAAGTATTCATTAAGAATAATAAAATAATAAAATAATAAAAAATTAGAATAGGTAATTAAATGATTAAATAGTAAAATAAAAATAAAAATAGAATAAGTAATTAAATGATTAAAGAGAGTTAAAAATTAAAAAAAAAAAGAGTTTAATAATATAGAGGTCAAAGGGTGCGATCATACCAGTGTTAATGCACTGGATCCCATCAGAACTCCGCAGTTAAGCGTGTTTGGGATAGAGTAGTACTGGGATGGGTGACCTCCCAGGAAGTCCTAGTGTTGCACCCTCCACCCCTTTTTGTTTATAGTCAAACATTTGTCTTCTTCTGCTACCGCTCTACATAAAATGGCTCTAGGGTTTCAATGCTCGCGTGCGCGCTTTAATGGCACACTCTAAGGGAGGGGATCCGCCCCCGGGATCCTCATCCCCAGACCTGCAGGCCTTCCAAGCCCTCATCTCGTCTTATCCTAAAGCTCCCAAGTCCCCGCTCTCACATTTCGTAAAAAAGGCAGCCGAAATCCCCGAGGTAGCAATATTCTCTCCTTCAACGCGACCTTTGGCTCTCAGACTCAGAGACAGAGGTTTAATCGGACAATTTACAGGGTCATGGCCTTCCCAAAAGCCATGCACATCTAGTTGGAAGCAAACTGGCGCAAACTGATCAAGGGACAACTGTCAACATCCTTCTGTGGTAAGGGATTCTTTGCCTTTTTGTTTTAAAAAAAGAGAGGATAGAGATCTGATCTTTCGAAGCGGTCCTTACTTCATGGGGGCCAGAGGAATGTACCTCTGATCTTTCGAAGCGGTCCTTACTTCATGGGGGCCAGAGGAATGTACCCAAACAAATGGACCCATGACTTCAGCCCAGAGAATGATATTCCCTCAGCAGTCCTAGTATGGGTGAGGATTCCCTTCCTACCCCTTCACTGCTCGAATGATGAAACCATTATAAACATAGGAAACACCCTCGACAAGTACACTGATCGTGCTGAACCACGGGAAGGCCTTCAGGCCTGTGCCAAACTTTGTGTAGAAGTAGATCTAGAAAAAGGTCTCCCTGAAGCAATACAACTGAACCTGGACAACTGGTCCTACATCCAACAAGTAGACTACAAGCAAATCCCATTCAAATGTAAAACCTGTCATGAATATGGACATTTTGCCAAATCTTGCCCCTAGGCCAAAGACATGCAGGACCAAGATCCCAAACAAGACCATTGGCAGCAGCCAAAGAGGAAAAAAGAAAATGCGAAAACCCAATCCATCCCGACTCAAAACCAAAGAGAAAAAACTCCAGATCCAAAAGAAACAAGACCAGGTTCCCCTCAAAAGGGAGATTAAAGCCACAATCAATATGCAGAGCTCCACCTTGACGGCAATGTCGAAGAAATCAGGGAATCCTAGGAAGAAACAACGGTAAGGGACAAGAAGAGGAAGGAGAAGGAAGTGATAAAGGTTCAGTAAAGGAAAAATAAGTCTTGGATCTAAGTGAAGACTCCT
>CBVK0101418148.1:0-13610 GCA_900067695.1 Picea abies | reverse complement strand
GCTGCATTGAGTTGTCCCATTGATCCACCTTCATAAAATACAAAAACATTCATTTCTTAAGTTACCAAGCACCTCTGGTCTGCAACCACAGAGGGTTTCTTGGAGTGATAACAGATGAAACATTGATTAGGAAAAGAAGTTTAGCAGAAATTCAAGGGAGCGGTAGTCCCCCACCTATTGAGTGCTCAACACACCCTAAAAATTATGTGACCACTTCCTTTTGGGTACCACCTTGTCTTCTACCTTCGATTGTTTTCACCGTGGTTTGAGCTTAATAACCTTCTTATCTGATATATCCGAGTTTCTCTTGAGCATATTAAAAACCATTTTGAGGAACACCACAATTGATCAAGGAACCAGCGACCCAGATTTCTCCTAGATTACTTGAGAAGTTCGGCATCGATGAAATATTAAGGTAACAAAAATTGTATGCGAAGTCAAAGCAGCCAAGTGCTGACATTATTTGGCATTGGCCGATAAGAGTATCTCTTTTACACATATAGTCTCTGAAAATATTTTGCCGAACACCGATCCTTTCGGCTTCGACAGAGAAGTGTAATCCTAAGAGTCACACAAAAGAGGAGTTCTATCACCGACCACCAAAGCCCGAAACATCACCAATCCAAACATCACCAGCATCAGAAGTTTTATAAAGAAAACAACAACGTTGATAAACAATCTAAAATAGTAGTCGACCCTCGATCCTTATGAAGGTAAGACGTGACGTGATGTTTAACCCCTAGCTATGTCAAGTACTCTGCATTCAAAGCTTTAGTTAATTCATAGATCACACATTAGTTACTAGCTCGTGCGCGAATCAAAAGGGAACTGTTAAACTCACTGATACAATGCATCTCCATCCGCGCCTCCGTCGTCAACCAGTTAAGTCTCAGTGGAAGAAATTCAATAGCGTTATATTTTGAAACTTGCATTTATCACCCGTATTAACTAATTGATATGACTGTTAGTATCTCCCAGTTATATTCTTTTGAGTCCTTTTGTGTGATCCCATTCTACGCAGGAAGGAATTCAGAACAAATAGGATAATAGAGCCACCAATCCAGAGGAAGCATCCGAAGTTCAGTGAGTATTAAACAGTTTTCTTAGAAAGCATTACAGGTATGGGTTAGCTTATGGCTTTATGTTTCATTTGTATATGTTCTCACCCGATGTTGCTCTGTATATGTGTTTAGAAGGCAGTTTTAATTGCAGGGTCAATGCCTCCAAAGAATCCATCCACCAAGAAATCACCACGGGCACCAAAACTGCAAGAATCGGAAATAGGAGAAGGCTCCTCCCCAGTGGTTGCAAGACAACTAGAATTCGCTCCTAAGACAATGTCCATCATCAAGGCGATCACCAAAGAGCCCTTTTTCCAACCCCCAACTTTTGGGGATACAGAGGCAAGCATTGGAGAAAAGATGACTTTTCCTCGCTGGGAAGAAGTCTTCAAGAATATCAAGAGAGAAGAGCCCCTCAAATATACTCCGCACAGTGACCCTGATACAAGGAAGCTCGATGATGAAGTCCTCCCAAACATTCGCAGGGCTTATATGCACATGATGGCAAGTCGGTCTCCGATTTTCCCTTGCGTCGAGCTCTTAAAGTGGTTCATTGATCACATCGATGCACATAAATGTTTGATTAATGATGACAATGGCGAATGCGTCAGGGTTTTCCTTCCATCAGAAGTTCAGAAATACTACAAACTCAATGAGTCCGGAGAAAAGTTGAGCACTTATTTTGTGGTGAGTTTCTATGCCTCTCACTACACCAGCAAAATATTGGCATCCTGGTGGAGGGAAGACAAGAAATTCATGAACCGAACTACTGGCTGGTACCCAACGGTCAATCTTAGGGAACCATACGCCTATCTCATGGCCCTTCTCTGCAGATTACATGGGGAGAAAGATTGCTCCTGGTTTTCGGAAGCTTGGATGCCTCTGGCTTTTACAGTCGTCGTTTTGGGTACTGGTTTCAATTGGAGTGCTATCATCTCCAAACAGTTGAGCACATGCATAAAACAAGCTCAGGCACCAAAGGAAGGAGATACCTCTGCCTTCTACATGGCTTCGTATCTACTGGACGTCATCTGCACCAGGAACGCTTTTGCTAGGATGGACTTGAATTGGCACCCTTCGGAGCTCGCAGTCCATGTATACTACAACATCTTGTGGGAAAACAGGTACAAGAAATCCTATGCTATTATCTGTGATCATTTTATTGCACCCATTTACTTCTTACTCTTTAAGAGAGAATGCCCTAGATTATCAGACAAAGCAAAGAAGGTCATAGTAAAAAATGGTCACTGGTATTTAGACGAACGAGAAACCTACATCAGGATTTTCCGCGCCACAGGGGTGCCACATTTATTACCCCTTTATGTTCTCGACCGGCTAGTGTTAGGAGAAATCTGTTATCAAACCATCATACAAGGATACAATGCAACTTTAGTGAAAGACAAGAAGTGGGATTTCATACCATATGGATTCCATATCGGCTTCTGCATGGTCAAAGACATCGCGCATGCTAAACAACTTGGGCTAGGTCAATTGGAATTTCGGTTCCAAACTGGTCGATTTCGCAAACATGATCCCAAGGGATTGGTCCTACAACACTTGTCACAGGTATCATCTTGTTGGCCTTATTCCCATGATCGGTTTGAGGATGAAATTTTCACCGAGAACACTCAAGAGTGGGATATGGTGGCAGCCAGGAAGGTCGATCCTAAAGGAACCAGGTTTAGAGCTTTGAGCTATGAAGAGCAGGCCACACTATTGGAGCAAGCAATTCAAGGAGTTGGATGACACCCTGAAGCAGCAGTAGCATATGAATTGGAGGAAAAAAATAACCCCCAAGAAGACATTGAGGTCACAGAGGCTCATCAGGGATCCCCGGTACAAATCAGAGTTTTCCCTGAAGATCAAACAACTCATGAAAGTGGCACACTTTTATACCAGCAGTCTCAGCTACTAATGAAATGGATGCAAGATAACCCACATCCTGCCATAAGTCCCAGAATTTCAGTTACCATCCAAAGAGTTCTGACAGAACTTAGAAATCCTGGTCTCACAGTCGCTGATGGCACCAATGGGTCAGGTAATCCTGAGTCTACGATATTGCCAATTGATCTCTCGGGAGAAGAAACAAATCAACCAGAGACGGGTCGGGTGTCGATAGAAACACAAGCACCCAACCCCTTGAGCATGCTAATACATATCTACAGCGATGAAGAGAGCACGAAGACTTCTCATGGCACCCCGATGCACATTCAAGAAGAAGAAGGTCCCGAAAGGACCTTTTCCCCAAGTCCCGAAAAGGTCTCTTCTACTGGGCTCGGGGTTCAGGACCAGGGAATCCCACAAAAGGAAGTTGAAGCTGAAGGTAATCTCAACACAGGAAATTCTGATGAACTGGAAATAAATGTAGGCCCAAGTGACGAGCCTTCGCAGAAGGAAATCAGCAGTTCCATGATCATTGAGCGATTAAGTGACAATTCCATACAAGACACCTCTGTCCTGCCCAATACTCAGATTCTCGGTGAACAACAAGTAGAAGTTGGATCTACAAGGCAGAACGAAGAAGTTTGAGGGCCCACCCTCGAACAAATTTAGACTGCAGGAAGCTTGGGAAACAATATCGCATGGGGTGATCAGCAGATACCAGACCCGATAAATGAGGTAACAGACATCTATGCGATCTCCTATGATCAAAAGAGAAAGGATATCGTTTAGAAGAATGCAAAGAAGAGAAGAATCACCCTGGATCATTCCATCATAGTCGTCACTGAGGAGAAGTTAATCGACACGGTGGACACTCGTACGTCTAAGCTGATTGGTGTGGGAAAATCCCTCTCAGAGGTCACCCAGGATAGAGCCAAGAGAGATGAAAAGGAACTTTCTGCTGCCCAAAAGGAGCTTCAACACTTGCACCATCTTGCCGATTACTATAAGGGTGCTACATAGACAACTGTGTATTTAAAAGATGAGTTCGGTAAATTTTACGATGAGTTCAAGAAGCAAAGACAATTGTTAATCTTGAATATATCCGAATTTCAAGAAGACACTCTCATGGCACTCGCGACATGTAAGGAAATAGAGCGATGGTATGAGAAGGCACAATAGGCAATAGAGAGGCTCGAGTTTATTGAGGTAGTCCAGAAAGGCCGAGAAAAGGAAGACCACGACATTCGACAAGTAAGTAAAAGCAATCTTAATTGCATGAAGCGATCGGCCGAATACTGGGCCAAAATGTCTCGAATCCCACATGAAGAAATCCAAGAACAATGGGCCAAATGTCAAAAGCACTGGGATAAAATCAATAAAATAATGAAAGACATCGAAATCCCTAAGTATGGTACCCTCGATATGTTTATACCCCTAAATGAGATAATCAAGTTGTGCACCAAACAGGATGTGTCATGGGCCGAAGAATGTGCAAAGATCATCGATGCAAAGCCTAGGCAAATACAACAGTTCACAGGACATCCAATCAAAGCCAGAGCCATACTTCAGAAGTTGAACTTCAGCCTCGCAAAATATCGGGTGCACGCAGTAGACATCGGGGGAATCTATGCGGCTCCAATGGAACAAACAGGTTTCCATGGGCCAACACCTGTGAAGAACTTTTTATCAGATGGTCTGATTATGAAAGAGTCCACCCTTTTCAATAAACAAATCGGATGGACTGTTAAAGACTGTTAGATGATGACGCCACATGGCGATTCTTGATTAGCTCAAATTGTATTTTACCATTAATTATTGTTAAGACTTTATATTATAAATAGGAACATCAACTGATGGTTAAAGGGTCGATGGTTGCTGTAAGAACTCTTTTCTTTTGGTTGTTGATAATTATTTTGAGACTGCTACGAATTAAGAAGTTCTTCTGGACCAGAGACAAGTTATTTTCATCAGATGTATGTGATTGGATTTGGAGAAGAATTACTTCCTTTCATGTTCCATGAATGTTGTAGTAAATGAGTAAGAGCAATTAATTTTGTTGTCAAGTTATCTAGTGCAATGTTTTAATGTTCCTTGCTTTAAATGATGAAAGTAAATCATTGTGATTCTATGTGATGAATTTCTTGGTAGATGAATTATTTTTCTTACCATGACATTGATTACAGTTGTGATTCTTTCTCTATGCTAAGTAGTTTACCTCAACTATGTGATGAATGTCTCAGTAGATGAATTATTTTGCTTACCCTAATCTTGATCATATATGTGTTTTCTTTTTGTTAAGTAGTTTTCTCAGACAACAGTTGGATGCTCTTTCGGTTGAAGTATTATTACTAAGCCCCTTTGGAATATGATCATTGTCTGCATGTTCGAGTAACGGGTTACCCCAAGCTCAACCCCTTCCCAATAGTGAAAACTCTTGTCCTATCTTCGTCAAGTTGGTTTATACTGGCTTGCATCTCCTGTACCTACCCCACCTAAGAGAAAATACAGAAAAAATTGTTTTAACCGAAGGAAGAGCATTCATCAAAAAACACAAAAGCTCATCGATAATTTGGTTAGATTGTAATATCTGGAGAACCATTCCACTCCAAACGCTGCAGAGTCTAATTAGGCCTTGGTGGCAGGTTTGGTTCCTGCTGTTGAATCAGGGGATTTAAGCCCCATCAACACCACCTAGGGAAACTTCTCTCCCATATAAATTTGTCACAATCCATGATATTCCATTTGATCTACCATTTGAGCACAGTCTATTCAGAACTAAGTCTGAGAGTTTCTTGGATGAAACAATATTATATCAAACTATTCTCCAACCCAATACACCTGAAAGACAATCTCTTGAATCAAATCTTGATCAACAAATCCTCCAAAATTTTGAAAAGTTACAAGATCCAGCATCAAAATTTGATCCAAGTTTACATGAAGCCTATATTCAACAATATGTTGGACTTTCTGCCTTGACCATTTCCACATCATCTATTAATTCTCAATTGATTCATCATACATCTATTAGTCTCGCTTCTTCTATATTTTCCACTACTTCTCCAATAACTTCACAGACAATGATCCGACCTATTATAGGAGTTACTGCATCTAAACCTTCCACAATTTCATCTTCTATCCATCCTCCTATACCAATCATGGCAACAAGATATGCTCCCCTCATTTTGGTTGCTCCTTTACATAATATGCCCCAAGACTATCAAAGTAGGATTCCTCAGTTTGATGGCACTGGAACTATGACTACACAACAACATGTTGATAAGATGAATGACTTTTTTGACTTGCAAGAATTAGATGAGGAAGATGTCAAAATGAGATTGTTTTCCCAAAGCTTAAATGGATAAGTCGGGAAATGGTTCAAAGCCTTACCAGTTGCTAGTCTAAATGACATTACTGCTTTTCACCAATCATTCCTCAACAGATGGCAAGTTAAGAAAAATCCACTTCAGATTTTATCTAAATATGAAAGTAGTAAAAGATCCCCTGGGGAAACTGTGCAGGATTATTTCACTAGATTTAAAAATATTTATAATGAAATTCCAACAAACATTAAACCCCCTCAAGGTTTAGCTCTGATTAAATTCCCTAATGGTTTTGATCCTGACATGTCTTATCGATTGAGAGAAAGAAACCCTGCAACCTTGGAAGAGATGCAGAGAGATGTTGTGAGTGTAGAGGCCAATCTATTAGCTAAGAGATATAGACTTAGAACAAAGAAGAGAGTAACTATAAAAGAAGAATCATCTACCTCTTATGTTGATGCTAAAATATACTCTTTAGTAAGAACCATGGAAAGGATGATGGACAGGTTAGACATTGTTGATAGGGATCCTCCTAGAGAAAATCAACCTGGCCCCCAAATCAGAAATCCTTATTTTAGGAGAAACCAACCCCAAATCAGACAAAGAGAACAAAGAGGTCCAGATCAACAGATCAAGCCTCCTTTTCAAGAAAAGTATCATGATGAAGGAGAATAAATAGTTGAAGACCTTGATGATGTTCATATCAATTTGATGGGAATAAATGATAATGATTATGTATTTCTCACTCAAGAAGAAAAAGATCTTTTCCTTCTTTCACAAACTGAAATTGATCATGAGGAATCAAAAGATTATAAACAAGGTTTTGAAAACGCAATTATGGAGGTCCATAAGAAGTAAAATCTAAGGATTAAGAAATCAACTGATAACCCTACCAAGAAAACTTCTGATAATTCCACTAAAAAGACAGCTGACACATCTGCTAAGAAAATTCTTAACATTCCTCCTAAAAAGAACAAAAAAGTTCCAACTATAAAAGCATCCGACATTGTCTCAAAAACAACTCAAATTGATATTCCCTCTACCAACCACCCCAAAGATATTTCACTAAAGGATGTTGTTGAGAAACAAGATTTTTCTAACCCAAATAAAAATCAAACATCATTCAACTTTGAAAATGAATTAGCAAAACTCAAGATACCTATTCCTCTAACAGAGCTCATGAATAAGAATGCATATAGATCACAAGTGATCAAATATATGAACATAGAGGAAGGTACAAACACAGTAAATGTTGTTGATGATCAACCAGAACTATTATTTGGGCTTGAAGCCGATGGAAAATATGAAAATGGAACTGTAGCCCCATTCTACATCAGCTTAAACATTCATGACAAAACTATGCACAATGCAATGCTTGACTCTGGTGCTTTCCACAACCTTATGTCTAAGGTTGTTATGGAAAAATTAGGACTTGATATCACTAGACCATACAAAGATTTGTATTCTTTTGATTCAAGTAAAGTAAAATGTATAGGTCTCATTAAATATTTGTATGTTACTTTAGCACAAATACTAGCCAAGAGCTTGGTAATGGACATAATTGTTGTTGATATACCTCTTAAATATGGCATGTTATTGTCTCGCTCATGGGGATCTAAGTTACAAGGAACACTTCAACTGGACATGACTTATGCTACCATTCCATTGTTTGGTCAACAAAAGAGATTATATAGGGAAACAATGATGAAATACATGGTCAGTAGTCAGGATAAACCGCACAATTATCCCTTGTATTATGTTCAGTCAGACCTTGATTCTTTCATTTTGTACAACGATGGATACATAGGAAAAAAAATTGCCAATTTAGAAAATGATGTTTATAACATTGAAGAAGACAAAACAATTATTGAAGAAAACAAAACAGTAATGGTGGAACCTAATAAAAAAAATGAACCTCTGTGGAACTTAGGTTTTGATGGGGTTGTTAGTAAGGAAGGGTCAGGAGCAGGTGTGTGGGTCTCAAATTCAAAAACCAACCACTCAGAAGGACATTCCCATAATCTAAACTTCTAATGTACCAAAAATATAGTTGAATATGAAGCCTTAATCTTAGGGTTACAACTTTTAAAGAATCTTGGTGCCAAGTGAATTTCAATTCGTTGTGACTCAGAATTGATAATAAAACAAATCAAAGGTGAATACTCCGCTAAACACCCAATATTGAGAGCTTACAGGAATGTTGTCCTAGATTTTCTAGAATGATTTATTGAGTATGACTTATTAGCCATTGACAAAGACCAAAACATTATAGTTGATGGTCTAGCTACCTCAGCAAGTACCTGCAAAATATCCTTTTGTCCTAGTCGCCAATACACAATTGAAGTAAAGAACATACCAGTTGTCCTAAATAACATCATATATTGGAAAGTCTTTGGAAATGATGAACAAACTGAAAACTTTTTACAATCAAATAATGAATTTGAAAGTGTCGATATAGATGAAGATTTTGATGATGAAGGAGAAAGTGTGGATGAGACAGATTCAAAAGAAATAGATCAAAAAAAGGAAGATTTGTAAATATTTCAATTGAAAGATAATGTTTTTCCTAGAGGGTTAGACCCTTTAGAGCAGTTGTTTGATTTTAATGATGTAGCCAAAAATCCTAAAATTGAACCTACTGGAGCTGAAGTTGAAGACTACAACATAGGAACTTAACAAGAGCCAAAAATGATTAAATTATCTAAATATTTACCCCCTGTTGAAAAGAAGAAATGCATAGACTTGTTCAAAGAATTCATAGGCGTATTTGCATGGAGTTATGAATATTTGAAATCTTATGACACCAGCATTATACAACATAAAATTCCTATAAAAGAAGACCAAAAACCTTTTATAAACTTAGGAGGATTAACCCAAGGTTGATGCCTCTGATTGAAAAAGAGATTAAAAAGGTGTATGATGCTAAGATCATTGTCCCATTTTGATTTTCTAAGTGGGTATCAAATTTAGTTCCAACTAGAAAAAAGAGTGGAGAAATTAGACTTTGCATTGATTTTAGAAATCTTAATAAAGTCTCTCTCAAAGATAACTACACTTTTCCTAAAATGGATCATATTTTGCAGAAGGTAGTTGGGTCCAATATAATTTCCCTATTAGATGGATTTTTTGGTTATAATCAAGTTTTATTCCATCTTGAAGACCAAGAAAAAACATCATTTACTACACCTTGGGGTACTTTCATGTATGTGAAAATGTCTTTTGGATTAATGAATGTTGGAGCTACATTTCAAAGATAAATGGATATTGATTTTGTGGATGATCTAGGCAGGTTCATAGTTATATACCTTGATGATATCATTGTTTTTTCAAAAATAGATGAAGAACATTTGCTCCACCTGAAAAGATTTTTTGAAAAATGCAAGAAATTTGGAATTTCCCTCAACCCAAAGAAGACATTATTTGGATTAGAAGAAGGAAAACTGTTAAGACATATCATCTCAAAACATGGAATCAAAATTGATCCTAGCATAATTGAAGATATTCAAAAGATAGATCATCCTAGTAATATAAAATAGCTCCAATCTTTCATTGGAAAAATAAATTTTCTAAGGAGAATTATCCCCAACTTGGCAGAACTTCTAAGAAATATAACAAACATGTTGAAGAAAGACACTAAAATAAAATGGACCACAGAGGAAAAACATTTATTTGATCAAGTAAAACAATCATTAACATGAGCCCCCATGTTGATCATCCCTGATTTCACAAAAGATTTCCTCATTTTCTCATTTGCCTCTAAACATACTATTGCAGTAGTGCTCTTGCAGAAAAATAATGAAGGCCATGAACTGCCTATTTCTTTATTTAGTCAATCCTTAAGAGATGTTGCACTAAAATACAATAACATGGAAAAGCAAGCATTCTCTCTGGTAAAGGAAATCAAATATTTTAGAGTCTACATTCTTCATTCACATATAATTGCTTATGTTCTAAACTCTGTGGTGAAAGACATTCTGACCCAAAATAGTCCTGATGGGAAAAGAGGTAAATGGATTGTTGTTATCCTTGAATATGATATTGAAATCAAACCTACCAAACTCATTAAAGGTCAGGGATTAGCTAAATTAATGGTTGAATATAATTTCCATGCTTTGGATATAAATTTTCTAGCTTCACTGGATGAACTAGAAGAGAAAACGACTCCACAAGTAACATAGGCTTTTGCAACCTCTCCCTAGTATCCAGACCTGATTTTTGTCTTACATCATTTACAAGCTCCTCCTATTTTGACCAAGACTAAATCTAGGTTTCTTAAACTCAAAGATATGAAATTTTTTATTTTAGATGGCAATTTATATTGGAAGGATGTTGGAGGAATTTTACTAAACTGTTTACTAAAAGATGAGGCAGATAAAGTTATGCAGGAATTTCATGAAGGAGATTGTGGTGGACACTTGAACTGGAAGACTATTGCCAACAAAATCCTAAGAGCTGGTTTTTACTGGCCAACCTTATTTGCATATGTTCATAAAAAAGTGACCTCATGTCATAACTATCAATTTTTTTAAGGCAAAAGAAAAATGCTTCATTTACCCTTGAAACCAATATCAATTGAAACTCCTTTTCAACAGTGGGGTTTGGATTTCAGTGGAGAAATTCATCCACCATCATCAGGCCAACACAAATGGATCCTTACAGCCACTGACTATTTTACCAAATGGATTGAAGTTGTACCTACAAGGCAAGCTACTAATGTTGTCATTATTAAATTTTTAGAAACTAATATTCTTTCAAGATTTGGATGTCCCAGGAAGATCATCATTGATAATGTAGCAACATTCAAATCAAAGAAGATGGTGGAGTTTTGCAGAAAATATCAAATTACTTTAGGACACTCTACTACTTATTACCCTCAAGGGAATGGTTTAGTAGAGTCTTCCAACAAAAGTCTGGTTAATATCATCAAAAAGTTGTTGCAAGATTACAAGAAGTCATGGCACAAAAAGCTAGTTAATGCATTATGGGCTGACAAACTTACTACTAAGAGATCAATTGGCATGTCCCCATACCAATTGGTTTATGGAATGAATGTTGTTTTTCCCACTTCTTTAGGTGTCCCTATTATGAAAATGTTGCAGGAAGTAAAAGAAGAATCTAATGACATCCAGAGGAGAATAAATCAAACCATACAACTACACCAATCCAGAGAAGAAGTTTACAATAAAACTTAAGTGATTCAGGAAAACATTAAGAAGATCTATGATAAAAGAACCAAGGCTGATGATTTCCAGATAGGAGATAAGGTGTTGAAATAGGATTCAAGGAAAGAAGAGAAAGGTAAGCATGACAAATTTGATAATTTATGGAAAGGTCCTTATGTAATCCATGTTTACAAAGGAAATAATGCATTCTAGCTTAAGGATATGGATGGAGCAGATCTACCAAGTGGACCTATCAATGGCAGAATGCTCAAGCACTACTTTTCACTAGAATAGGAGCATTTCTCACTCAAGTTCATTGTAAATACCATTTTATTTTTTACTGTCATGAGTGGGTGACTCATATCAGAAAGTTGAAGCCCGAAGAGAAGTCCCTAAGATCCTAATCATTTGTCACCATGTTTACAACTATAATAAAACAAATCAGATGCAGAAAGTACTAGAGAAGATAATTCAAGGCTATCGGTTAATGGTTCTTGGCACCTCATAGGGAGAGCACCATCCCCAAATGGAGCCATTGTTAGAGTCCTATAGTTCATAGTATCAAATGGTGACTATATATTTCTCTTTCAGTGATTTTATATTGTAAATAATATTACATTCTGCAAATGATTTCCAAAAGAAAAAAGATAAAAATAATGAAAAATAAAAATAATGAAAATGAAAAGAGGGTAGAAAAGAAAAGAAAAAAAGAGAAAAAATGAGTAAATAAAATAAAAAGAGAAAAACAAGAAAAACCCATGGAAAGAAAAATAAGTTTGAATCATATAATTTAATCATGATCAAACAATTTTCAATTTATGTGAAATATCCCTGATTTCGCCGATCGAGATATTTGTTACTGATCTACTATTCTATCTTGCATATCTGATACACTGGGGGTTTCTAGATGCGTTTCAGTTGTATGTTTGAGATCTTAATGGTTATTGCATGTGCATGTGGGTTATTGCATGTGCATGTTGGTTATAACATGTGCATGTTGCATATTTAAGGTTTAAACAACATATAAAGGATGCATGCAAAAGTAGAGACCATCAACTGCCCAATATCATGTAAAATAACAGTTCGAGCATGGAAATACAATAGCCTACTAGAAATATAGAATATAAACATCAGTCAGATCTCATGGATCAGTACTGGAATACAATCAAATAACATAAAAATACCCGTGATCAGAAGATGATGGCAGATATGATGCATGCACGGATAGATCGTCAAAAATATGCGGTTCTGGAGAAATACGGTAACCACTACCAGCTAGGAAAACTCGTCCAGAAGAATGGACCGTCGGAATGCGCCGAAAACTGCTCCAATAGAAGCACCCTGGCCTCTAGACTGAAATGGATGAGTGTCAGATCTCAGATCTGGTCTCTAAGGCACTGGATCTGGACCCCTGGGGGGTTTGCGCCCCTCCTAGAGCACTGGATGCGCCCAAAAAGATTCCACCAACGGAATCTACCGCTATATGGCTCAAAATGATCATCTTGGCAATAAGGAAATGGGTCGGAAGGATTTGTCCGGATCTGCTCTGAAACTCTGCATGCAACACCAAATGTCTGTCTGGAAGAGCTACGCCCTAAATGGATGAATGAGTCGATCTGCAAGATTCCACCGTCAGAATCTGATGATAGATTGATCAATAGAAGCACCCTGGCTAGATCTCAAATGGGTTGGAAGGAAACTGCAATCTGGATAGAAGTCTCGTGCAGCTCTCCAAACCCTCAAACTAGCTTGCGCCCTCACTGGCTGAGTTGCGCACTCTGCAATGGATACTCCTGAAAAGTACGGTGAAATACCTGGATGGTATCTCCGATGGGCTAGGGTGTGTCTCTCAACACCGAAACCGATCAATGGCGGTGGTTTCCTCCAGAAATCCACAAAACAGTAAGGTCGACTCTCCTCCTCTGGGAACTCTCAACATCAAATCATAACAATGCATAATGAGGAATTAGGTCAAATTCCTCCCTTTATACCTTTCCCAATCTAATTCACCATTGACCTCACTTAAGCTAGGCGCTTTTCCTCCTAAAGTGATTAATTAGTCAATTAAGTCCCCCTTTAACACCTTTTCATTCTAATTCTTCGTTGACTTAGGCTTAAGTGACTTTTCCTAAGTATTTTGGCTTAATTCATCATTTAGCCATCAATTCCTCCTTATTTCTCCA
>CBVK0101418145.1:0-11017 GCA_900067695.1 Picea abies | reverse complement strand
AATATTGGATTCTCTGCATGTCGAAGGAACACTTCTCCAAATTGGCATATAACTTTTGTTGTTGCAGGGTTCCCAAGACCTGTTAAATCTTCTCCAAATGTTCCTCCCATGTTTTGATAAAGATGCGTATGTCATCCAGATATACAACAACAAAGGATTTTTTGAATGGATTCAATATATAATCCATCATTCACATGAATATGGTTGGGTCATTAGTCAAGATGAAAGGAATAAACAACCACTCGAAGAGACCTTCTTTATACTTGAACGTTGTCTTGTATACATTAATTTTCTCAATCGACACTTGGTGGTGCCTTGTCTTATGACCAATATTACTGAAAAATTTGTCTCCCTTAAGTTGATCAAGAAGATCATCAATATAGGGGACTGGGTACCAGTTCTTGATGATGATATTGTTCAAGGATCTATAATCAATACAAATTCTCCATGTCCCATCCTTCTTTTGTACCAGAACAATTGGGCTCTCACCAGGTGAGGAGATTGGTCTGATGTGGTCCTTCAGAATTAGTTCTCAAATCTGGCATTTGATTTCCTCATTCTTAAATTGAGTGCTTTACTTGACAGTTCAAAGGCACCCCAGTAGGTGAGAAAAATATGTATTTGTTCTCTTATAATGTCTTGTCCACTTTCTATTGCTATGTAGGGAGACCTCATGCAGAGGTTTTGGAAGTTGCAGTGAACTTACATTCACCTTTTGACCAGACCATAAAGAGGAAAAATATCCTGGTCTGAGAGACCACCTTTTTGCACTTCTTTGCGAAGATCAAAGAGACCACAATATTTGGGACTGCCTCCAACACCCTATAGAGTTGACCTCCCAAAGTAATAATGACACTACGAGGCCTAGATTCATAAACATCATGATGCTTCCACATATATGGTTTTCCTAACAAAACATTAAAAACTTCAAGAGGGGTAACATCACACAATACCTCATCTTTAAAGGGTTTGATGTCATAGTGCGGGTGGGATTTTTGGTTGATGCAGATGTCATGTCCTTATATGAGCCAACCAATGGTGTATGGATGAGGATGAAATGTTGTTTTTAGGTTCAAATTCTTGACAACCTCTACTTAGATTAGGTTCTTCTAGATACTCTTGTCAATAGTGAAATGGAGTAGGATCTCATTCATTATATGTGAGTGGAAGAGGTGCTCTCCTTCTTCAGGATCCTTTGGTTCCTTTGTATAGAATTTTGTGGTAGAGATGGTGACACTGGGTTCTTTGTCAATGATTCATTTTCCATTTTACAGTTCTAAATCAATTTTTGATTTAACATCTAACCTTGAGGCTTTCATATCAGCCAACAATGATTTCTTGGAGAAAAATTAATCAATATTGTGCTAAGGGATTTTTTGGAACTCGCACCACTTTCTAGTGTACTCCTTCAACTTCCCATTACCCTTATTTGTTGGTGGCTTGGACTAGTTGTCCTTTGGCTAGCCATACTTGCTCTATCCTTTTCACTAGGAGTTAGGTCCACCTTTACCAGGCTTATGATGTGATGATTTTCCATAACCAAAATACTTATTATTCTTTTTCTTGAACTTCTTCTTGGTCTTGACAACATATCAGTAAGCAGATCCCAGTGAGGAGATGTCCAGGAACTATGTAACTATTTAGATGTACCTATGTAGGCCATTGTGGTACTTCATAACCAAGTGTCACTTAGAGTCTTTAAAACCCAACTTTTTTCACAAGGTATGGAAGATGATGGTGTACTTCAATGCCATCTAGTCTTTCTCCTGATGTAGATTTGTCCATCTCATGTATTGGTCATCATAGTTTCCAGCAATGTAGTATTGCTCCTTGAGGGCATCAACAAAATCCACCCAAGTTGTTCCTGGCCCACAAATTGCAGACTCATATTCATCATAATTCTCACAGTAAGTCACCCACCAATATCTAACATGGGGAAGGGCTTTAAGGATTGCGAAGGTTATTTCTTCACTGTTGGAAAAATTGTGGACAGAGAAATAACCCTCTAGCGGACTTAACCACTTTTCCTAAGCCTCAACGTCTATTTGGAATTCAAATAAAGGAATATCAAACATAGCATGTACATTAAAGGGTGTCACACTTCCAAAGTGACTACTGGTTGAAGGTGCCTCCATTGTTGTTGGTAGTCATCGAAGGATTTGGGTGAATTTATCCATCATCTCATTCCTCTGTTGCATGAGGGATTCCTCGAGAAACAATTTTATAGGATTTCCTACTCAATCATCTCTCTTTTATTCTACCATGGGAGGCTTCTTTGGACAATGGGAGAATTATTCCCCAATATCAACTAGTTCGAGACCCAACTCTTTGTATCCTAACCTCATCAGGGACATGCACAAAGAAATAACAAAGAGAAAATTGTTCTCATACCACTGATTTGAATTGTATTGAGAACGACATGAAAGAAGAGATATAACATAGATATAACAAGAGAATGCAAAAATATATTTTAAGGAATATAGTAATATATTAAAACTCAAATTCTATTAATGACTATCTATAATACAAAAGATTGTAAAATACAAAGCACACAAGCTATATAGAATGGTGGTAGTTTACCTCTGAAGAGAGAGATGTGTTGGCTCTACTCATTCGCAAGAAGATGATTACAAAGAGGATATAAAGGTATTTTAACATAAATCATCAATGATAAACTCCTCAACATCCAAAATCCTAACCCCAGAAGATGAAGCACCAAAAGGTTTGTGGGCCCCGATGTGGTTAGTTGATACGTCAACTTCCCAAGGGAGCAACTTTTGCATACAATCATTGTTTGGGGCACTCAATACATTGTTGAAAAGGTCTAGCCGAGGAGTACACATTCCATTCATCCTAGTATCTAAATTTCACTTCATTCTAGGCATTTTTGTGGCAAAAAAATGTTGTTTAGGGCCTCAAAACGACCCAAGAAGTTTGGGACAAGAAAAACTGTAGAAAATTTGCCAAATTGTGGAACCATTCCAAATTATTTGAATAGGTGGGTGACCACAAATATCCACCTGGATCATGGTTACAGAGTAGAAAGGTTCATAGTCTGGTGTCTTGGTGGTCCTGATGGTATGGTTTACCGGTGTCCCATTTATCTCGATAGTCCAATCACCTGGTCTCTCGGTGACCCCTGTGGTCCGATCACTCGGTGTCACAATAGCCTCATCTTTGGTTATCCTAAATGTCAAGTGGCCTGGTTCCTGGTCCCTGGCACAGTTCCAATTCATCATTTATGGTCTTGTGTTAAATTATTTCCCAATCAAAGCATGCCACGTGAAATCCCTTTCAACAAAGTTTCTCGTCAAATCAAATGACTCTAAATATTCAAAATAAAGGGAGTTATATTAATAATGAAAGCGTTATATGGATAACCATGTTGAGAAAGCGTGAGTGCTATTTCACCTTATACCAAGTAGTCAAACTATGAGAGACCCATATTGGCGTGAGACACTAATATTGAGATTATAAAGGAGGTTCTTATATTCACACTAATATTAAAAAAATTGTTCAAGTAGTTCTAGTTTTCAATGCATCAATTCAGGATTCTAACAAGATAAACGCATCAAATGAAGATGGGAAAATTGTGTTTCTAACAAATACCTCATTTTCAGGAGAAATGTGATGGCTAATTATTCAAGTTGTCGAGCCCTCCAAAGTTGTCTTATATTATTCTATTTCAAAAAACTAATTCCAAGATTGGAGGCATGAAGGAAGCATTCAATGAGGTTAAAGGAAACAATTGAAGACTTCTGGGGGAGGGTTAGGAATTTTAGGTAGTCTAGGCTAGGTTTTCTATAATGATCCTGAGGGGCCATTGAATGTAAATATTTTGAGCTTGAGGGAACCATTCATTGATTAACCTCTCATTTGTATAGATCACTATCTTCTTCTCATTTTTTGTATTAAGCTTCTCATGCTACATATCTACTCTTTTCTCATCATTTGAATGAAGTTGCAAATAATAATTTGGTACAACCACCATTGTTGTTAATTAATCAAGAGATTGTATAATGTAAGTTGTAGGATAGATTTGTGTGAGTTGAAGATAAATAAAATATAGCTTGTGTTACATCTAGTTTTATCATATTTGTTTTGCATCAAGTGTTTATGTAGATAAAGAGTTTCAGATTATAGGAATTTGAGTCCATTTCAACCCTATTTTTTGTTCCTTCAATATATACATTTTCATACACCTGCAAGTTACTTTTATAAGTGTTATAATGTTGGATTCATTACCATGCCCAACTTTTGCACTTATCAATTTGTTGGATTCCTTGTTTTAGATGCCCAACAAAACATTATTTTTTCATCTAAATTTACAGTGACTTCCTCACTCACTGTGAAGATCATGATTAATTGTTTTCCTCCTTTTCTTCCATGTACCATAATTAGCTTTTGTGCTCCACTGAATGAGACTCCAGTTCCCAATGGAAAGGACTTTGGTATGAGCGATTTACAATCTTTATTTCCATTCTACTATCATTTTATCCTCAACCCTATTTATCGTTTTCTCTATCATTTAAATTTGGAATTTTGATCTTAATGTTGTGAGTTGCTGCTTAGTGATAGTAAGAAAGTAGCTTTCTTGAATTTTATGAGGGAGCCACCTCTAGTCCAAGAGCTAGCTTGTGGCTTAAAGTAGGTTTTGAGATGCCTTGGCATAGTTCCTAAGCCACCAAGAACATCTCAAGGTTACAACACTCTCTACTTGTTATTATATTTCTGAGAGTGAACTATTTCTTCGAGGGAGAATAATAGCAAGAAACTTCATGATTCATTTATTCAATAGTGTACTATTGTGGATTGTTTTAGGCAAATGTTTTTTCAACTTGTCATTCTTGTCAACTGTCATTTGTGGAGAATAATTATAAATGGATTATGAACTCAATTACATGAACATGCTTGTGGTAATCTAGATGCAAACAAGTACGTTATATTATTTGATTTTGTGAAATAAGAACTATTTCTATTTTATATATTGAATTATATACCTGTAATTGATCCTGCTATTGTTAGAATAGGATTGCAACTGCACATTACTATAGGATTGCATCTGCATGTTAGAGTAGTTTTTAATTTAGGATTTAGTCTAGCTCAGCTAACAAAGTATCTCCTCTAAGAGAAATTCATTTAGATAGCAACAACCAAGCCCATATACTAGTGGGGATTGTTATTCAAATGAGAGTGGGTCCAATTCAGACCTGCCATCGAGAGATTCTCCCTCATGTCGATGTTAGGATTTTCATGCGCGTCCACAGAAAAGATTGAGTAGTAATATTAACATGAGCTAAATACAATAAGAGGATTTGGTAATTACCATTCCTGGGAGTGGTGGAAGTATGAGATGGTCCATATGGAGGGGCTTCTAATGTGGACACAAACCCTTGTGTTGGGAAAGGATTTCTCAACACAACTGGTTGTGACAAGGAGGGTGGGGTAGGTTGACTATTGGAAAACTTGGAATCCTTAGATACTTCCCACATTTGATGCATTTCAAGTAAGAGGGGGAGTTCATGGGTGTAGTTCCCATAGACACTACAACTAGTGCAAGATTTATTAGTTCGAAGGTTTTGGTTCTTCCCCTTCTTGGGCTGGAGATTTTTACCTTGGCCTTGGTTTGTGTTGGGAAGATTTTCACTAACATTGGTATTAGGTGGAGTATTTTGATTCCCTAGTTCCCTTGGTTTTGGTTGTTCTACTTGCTTTCCTCCTTTTTTTTCTTCTACGTTTTGGGGTACCACTACTAGAGGAGCTATGGTAGATGGAAGTGGGCCAAGAAAATGGAAATAAGGGTTCATAGAAACACCACCACAAGGAGAGATACCATAAGGGGTACCCTGACCATGTGGATGTGCATTGGGTGTAGGGTAAGATGTACTGGTGCCTAACTACGATGAGAGGTGAGAAGGTCCATGAGGGGGTTAGGATACCCATGGGATGTTGAAGAATATCCCATAGAAGGTTGAGGGTTTGAAGTAATAACCACACCATAAGGGTTACCATATCCACTAGGTATAGGGGAAGTAGGATAGGTGTGGCACATAGATCCAACAAATCCATCAGTTGTTTGGGAAGCCCCTAAATCCCCTGAGCAAGAACGAGGGGAATCAATAAGGATGGTGTAAAGGTACCCTGATTGTGCATAAATTTGATCATAATATTGGTCCTTTTGGATGGATTCTTCCTCATTCCTAAGTAGTGTCATGGCTATATTTTTTGAAATGAGGGGATGAAGGGGATTCAAGAACCAACCCATAAGGAAAACATCACTAATATAGGATTTAAATAAACCACATCATCTACGCCACTCCTGGATGTGGTTCATGATATTGGTAGCAGTGGTTTGATGAAATTTGGTTAGGATTTCTATCCCTATGTCATGGCAGAGTGGGAGTTGGAAGAAGGTAAGGAACACTTTGGATATGGACTAAAAGGTTCTATGGATGTTACCAGGTTGGTCTATGTACCATTTTGTAGTGGCACCCATCAGAGTGCGTTGGAAAAGTCTCAACCTAATCAAATCCTCCACTATGGAATTAGAGGAACACCAAAGGTGGAAGGAAATAATGTTGTTAAAGGGTTATTCTCTTGGTTTTCCTTCAAACTTAAATATATATGATGGAAATTTGTTTGGCTTGGAAGGAAAATTAGGGTCATGGTGGATGAGATCATCAATCAACTTGTTCAAATCATGGATATTTAAACCAACCATGAAAGGGATAGAAGGTTGATTAGTGTTGGGTCTTGGGTTAGCTCTAGCCGTGGTGGAAATTGGGTTAGAAGGGGATGGAGGACCTAATAGGGGGGACGTGGGCCCAAAATTATATGTACCAGTATCCTTGAATGGGGGGTTTTCCTAGTTAGATGAGATAGAACTTGAGGGTGGGTTAAGGAGGGGGAACCCGTTTCACGAAGCAGAGAGAATATATGTCTAATGGGGAAATGTAACACAACCAACCCTAATCCTCATTCAAGCTGGTGGGGTGTCAAAATTTCCTCTTCTTCAAATCAATTCTTTTCTCTAAATAAATCTCATAGATGGATTCAAATCGTCAAGATATTTCCAACAACTGTAAACATGCTCAAAATCGAACTCTAGATCAAAAGTTACAACCTATTAAAGTTTTCAGGCCTTCTTTCCTAAAGACCACCACACTGCAATGTGGCATCCATGTGACTCCACGTCACCTGTACCATATGGTATGGCACTAACAGGTCATAAAACATCACCCTCTAGTGTTGACGTGTCTCCTAACATGGATGTTGTCATGGCACATGCCATTGGGCCCTCCGAGACCCTCGAATCTCTACTCTCGACCACCTTTTAACACTCCTTTGATATCCAACAATCCAAGGTGCTAGCCTACCAAGGAATCAGGATGTCAACCTATCGAGGTGAACCAATGTTCATTCCAACCTCAAGCACCCGATTCGGCGGCCGAGTTGGAACCTAAGACACACAACCCTACCTTAACCTACCACCTAGCGTGACTTGTGGCCCTGTCATTTCCTACCACCTGGCATGACTTGTGGCCCTATCATTTCCTGCCACCTAGCTTGAGATGTGACACTCATGATGTGATACAAACTACTTCCTTAAACATCGAACCACCATGACATGTGGCATGATTTCCACTTGACACATGGACCACCCACAACAAAATATGTGGAATGATGTAGCTATACATGTCATCCCAGGGCATATGGTCCCTCCACTTAGGTGCTGACACCTGTCCACCACACATTGGCTAGGTTATGTCGTATGACATCCTCCTCCTCCACTCACAAGATAACAAGAAATAATGGAACCCTTCCTCGGAACCGTGCCCCACCGGGCATCAGGTTATCATGAGGTGAAGGTAGAATTGGAGATCTTCTGGGGATCCAGGGAGATGAGAAAAAATCTTCTCGGAAATATGTCCCACTATCCCACTAGGGGGTATCGACCCACAGACCTAGCGGCATACCAAGAGATCATGAGGAGGAATGGGACTTGGAATTCTTCTAGAGATCCAATACTTTGGTACCCTGAGGTCTAACTTCCTCTTGAGTTTTTCAAAAGTTGATCTCAATTCGCCTCCTAGATTTGACGGCTAAAGGTTAACACACCCATCGAAGGCATAAGCTCAACGAGGGTCCACACTCAACTCACCCACAAAACATACACTGATGAGTTTCATTTTCCATGAAACTTCAGCCACCATGTTGGAATGACACATCACATTGATGTCATCCTCATTCTCTCTCCTTAGTGATAAGTGCGTATAATGGTTAGAACTAGGTGATGGAACCCTGTCCCACTGGGCACCGGGTATCAGGGAAATCACAAGGCCTTAGCTTAAAGTATTTCGATGCTCCATTATATGGTATCTTGATAATTCCAAGGATCCACCTCCCACTTCAATCCATCTGATAACGATAAGAAGAATATCGATCATTCTCCCAACCGATCCTACGAATATTGTTTCCTCTCCATTTAACACAGGAATTAAACATGTTATACTTTAGGTTTTGGACATAGTAGTCCCAAAGCCTCATGCTGCATCATTCTATTGGGTTTTTAAGTAAGCTCCCTCATTCTCCTAATCCATTTATCAAGAAGAAATAAGTCTTCTACCTAACACTCAAATGAGGGCTCGATATCCTATAACCCTTCCATTTTAATGGAGAGAAAACCTATGGTTATTGGCCTTCTTTGGCCTTTCCAAAACAATTATTAGATTTAAGTTATCATACCTTTAAGGGGATGTTATGGTACTTCATTTCAACTCATTTTTTAACATTCATTCCTTCATTTTCCTTACAGGTTCTAACTCAATACCATACAATTTTGTTGATTATAAAAGCATGCGTAATTACATATTTACCCAACATAATAGATCGTATAACACAATGATTCAATCCAATTTGCAAGCATATCCATTCATGAATGCAATCACAAGAATAACCATTCATCTTATTCAGATACACCAGGTATAAAATACTTATTTGTTTTGCAAGCTGTGACCAACCAACTAACTATGGGGGAAAGACTTTCCACCCAACCATAGGCTCTATTGCTCAGTCACTTCGGGAGCATGGAACCCCAATGGAAATCCATGATACCATCTGGAGACTCTCACAATTGACTCAACCAATCAAATAATGCATCACGAAGGTTACTCTTGTTGGCATGTTTACAAGAAGAGCGTGCTTATCATTGATGGCAAGAACAACAACAACGATGACAAACAGGAAGACAAGGAAAATCAACAGACATGCAGGCAAGGAAGAACAACATCGATCGAAAGGCAAGATTGAAGCGTTTATCCGACTCCATTTCGGAGTTTCAGCTACCAGGATTTTGGATACCGAGAGTTGGGGATGTCAAGAACTCTTACTACAGGAGTCCCGAAGTCGCAAAATGCGAAATCACAAAATGTCAAAGACTCCATACCGAAGGTTCAGATACCAAGAGTTGGAGATGTAAAGGGCTCTCATGACAGGAATCCCAAAGTTGCGAAGTGTGAAAAGCCGAAAAGTTGAGCTGACTCCATTTCGGAGTTTTGCAGACCGGGAGGTGGAGTTGTCAAGAACTCTCACATCAAGAATGCCGAAATTGTGATGTGAAAAATCATGAAGAGATATGGAGCATCGAATCATATAGAGTGTGGATTGTTGATCTGACTCCATTTCAGAGCTTCGAATACCAGAAGTTGGAAGAGTCAAGTGACGAGACTCTTCATCACAAGAGTCCCGAAGCGGCGAAATGCGAAATGCCGAAATCCTGAATCAGGCACAAGGAAGGCCCATGAAGTGTCGAATTCCTGACAAGATCTAGACCGTTGGGTCCATAGGACATGTGATGAAATATCATCATTTACCGACAGCAAAGTCAAAGGAACGGGTTTCCCTAACCTCTCGAACTCGCAACATGCAAAATCGCGAAAGGCCGAAATGTGAAATGCCAAAATGATTGGAGCTAGTGCAACTAAGCTCCATTTCATAGGTTCGGATACTGGGACATGGAGCATCAAGAACTTATCGCCACAGGAATGCCGAAGTGCCGAAAAGAGAAATCGCGAAAGCACTATATGGATAAGCTCTCGGTCACCTCTCGTAGTCACATGGTCGAAGAGCTGTAGAGAAAAGCTTGAAGCAGCAAGCTCCTTTTTTCGGAGTTTCAGAGATCTCGACTTGGAGAGTCAAGATGCCACACAACAGGATTGTTGAAATGCCAAAATGCGAAACACATTTTGGCTCAGCCTGTGGTCACAACCATTGGTCACATCGATGGAAGATGGAGGAAGGAGCTAGTGCAGACAAGCTCCATTTCAGAGTTTCGAGGATCGAGAAATGGAGAGTAATGAAATATTTACCACGGGGATCCCGAAATGCCAAAGTGCGAAATGGCGAAATGAATGCAAGATTCAATGAAGTCAATTCAACGTTGCAGATGAAACTGAATAAGATCAGAGGGCTATTATTTCACTTCATAGTGTAACTGCTAGAAACAAATGATGGTTTCTGCCAGAGGATGAGCTCGTCTATGACAGAGAATATGAAGAGTCTCAATTGCTAGAGAAGCTAAGGAATCTCGATATAACACCCAGTGATGATGGATGTGTGGGTGAAACCGCCAGAGAAGCTGAAGAGTTACCATGATGATCAGGCATAGCACTCACAATGGGTAGGAGATGCAGAACAAAGAGAGACAACGTGGCACATAGGAGATGGGATAGCTATGGAGGAGTGAAGTGTAGAAAACACCCCAATGTGGAGGAGATTGGGGGTGGAGAGGATGCAAGAGCAAGAAGCAGATTGCATGCACAAGGTGCACAGAGACTATAAGAATGATGAACAAAGAAGAAATGGGGTTGTTGTTAGGTGTGATTGAGGTGTGAAGAAGGAGGTAGAGCACAGAAGCAGAAATGTACAGAAGGGGAATGGTGCGATGAATGGACGTGGCATAGAAAGAATAAAAGGCAAAATAACAGAAAGCGCAAGGAGTGTGTAGAAGACACCGATG
>CBVK0101418144.1:0-15769 GCA_900067695.1 Picea abies | reverse complement strand
TACATTTTTCTACACCCTAGATCTAGCTTTCAAACCCTAGATGGTGTGCCATAGCCTTGAGATCTACTCTTATGCTTGGTGGTGGACACTTGGCATTGATCCAAGAGAGGTAGGTTTGCCTCTCCAAATATAAATAGATCCCTCTCCTCACTCCCAACTCACCATTCTTTGAGCTAGTGTTACTATACTGGAATTTCACTTCACTCCTATTCTCTTGCTCTTGCCATTTTGCCATCTCACTCATTGCTCTTGAGAGTCTTGGAGCAACTTGTTGCTACAACACTCTCATTTTGGATCAATAAAACTTTGGAGGATTTGGAAACATCATAGAGTATTCTTGTTGATTTCTACATATGAGGTGACATTGTGGGATTTGATTTCATGTGGTTTGGTTGGGTAGATCTTGGATTGAAGTATTTCATTTAAGTAGATTAGCATAGAATATTCTTGGTGATTTATTTGTGTTGGGTAGCTAGATTGCTTTGAAGTATTTCAAGTAGTTAGTTTATCCATTTACAATATCTATCATTGGCTCACCCTTGTCTCAAGTTTTTGCAGGTTCACTTCAAGAAATTATTGGGAAAGCCTTAAATTCGAGTCTTCCCTTAACTCTTACTCAAACTCCAAGTTTATTTGGCTTTATATTTCTGCTACACTACATTATATATTTCAGTTTGCTAACCCTCTTAGATAGGTCACAAATTTTCTCATGATTCAATTTTGTTACTTGGAGATTTCAATGTGGAAAATTTCTGCATAAAAACAGAAATTTTCCTTAACTTTGTTGTGTTGTACAGCATTTCCAGCAAGCTTTTGCTTGCTGGTTTTTACAGGTTCTTGACAGAGATAAGGGGATATGCTGTCATATTTCAGCCATACAACACAACAATAGTTGTCCAACTAAGTGGGTGACTTTCCTATCCCCTTCTCTTCTCATTCTAAGCATTCTACTTGTATATTTCAGCCATTGTATATTAATTTTCTGTAAAGTAGTTTAGTTGCCTACACCTTGGGAGTGTGATTGGCCTAGCCAACCCCCCAAAATCGTTGGGCTAGTTTAGCTTTTATTTTCAGCAATTTTCTTTATTTCCTTGCAACCCTCTTTGGCCAACAATGGTAGGTTTGCCTCCACATTGGCCATTGTAAGTGGTTTGCTCTTTAGCTTTTCAAGTTTTGTTTAAGTTAATGTGCCTACACCTTGGGAGAGTAACCCCCAATATCATTGGGCTAGGATAAGTAATATGTGAATGATTTAATTTGCTTATATGTTTCAAAATAATCTAGAGATAGATCCTCACACATATTGTTAATCTTGGTTCAAGTTGTGGTAATCTAAGTTTCATTTACATGCTTTAAGTTTTCACATGTTATCTAAGTGTTGGCATAACTAAACATAACACACATCTATGCTTAATTGGTAATACATTTTGAGCAACTCATGTCTTTTAACTTTCCATGCTTTTTCATTTAAGTTGCAAAGCTCCTCATGGACATGTGAATGGTGTATGGTATCATTTATCTTTTCAGCAAGCTTTCTTTCACTTAACATATTTTTCATAGGCAATAACACACATGGTTAAGTGATCTCATCACACATAGTTAAGTGATCTCATTTTGTCTCATTTTGCTATACTTGTTGACAAGTTGATCTTGTCATTTACTTGCTTTTTATTTCAAGTTTTATCTTCACATGTGGCTAAGTAAATGAATGGTATATATCTTGTAGCCTTCCATTGATGTTTAGATGTGTTTATGGTTATCACTTTTACATTTTGCAAGCACACTCATAACAGCAACTTCAGTTTCGGTTTTGGGCTAAAAACGTCAATTTTGGGCATCTAAAACACTTCTAAATTCAACCAAACACACCTAAAGACTCGCCCGAGAGTCATAATAACATTTTAGACAACTTAGGTAGCTTTTTTCAGCCATCTCCACCATCTAAAACGGGTTTGAGGAAAACAACGGAAGTGGCGAGGGACCGTCCCGTGATCCTTAAGGGGATCCTTTCCGGGAAGTACTCTTACTGTCAGGGCTGACCTGGGAAGCTAGGGTGGGCCTCGTTGCCTTACTATCTTGAGCACCCAGTAGTCATTTGGCCAAGGGAGGAGGAAGCTTAAAGCCCCAACATAGTTTAAGGGGAGGGACATAAAATTAACTTAACTTGTAAGAAACTCCTTAACCATTTAGTTGCATAGATCATCTTTGTGTGTTGGAGGACTTAGATGTATGTGTAGGAACACACATTGTTAATAATTTTATGCTTATAATCCTTATTGCAACTTCATGGTTTATGTCTTTAATGTTTCATGTCTTTATAAGCATATGAGTTAAACATTGTTATATCTTGCATCATTGCTTTGTGGTGTGATTCAAAAAGGGGTTGAGTATCCCACTTGGGGAAGCATCACCTTCTTGAGTCTTGAGTGCTTTAGTGGTTGCCAGTGAAAGCAGCCCAATAGAGTAAGTGCTATTGGGGCATGCTTGGCTTATGTGATTGTTTATGAATTGAGTATCTTTTAGTTTTCACATTTTGGTATCACTTATATCTTGTTCATTTGTATCTATTTGTGTATTGTGTAATCATTGTAACATCATTAATTCTTTATGTAAGTAATTGTATGTTAGATTGTGGATAGTTTCAAAACATTTCATTTGTAAACACTTTGTAATTGAACCACCCTTGAACCTAGTTGACCCCTTGCCCAACCTTAGACACTAGTCATAGTTGACTTAGGGAAAGGGTTGATTGTCATATAGGATAACTTGCACTTTGCATTTGTTGCCTTAGCATCTTAGGCTAGTTTTCTCCCTTAGCCTTTAACAAAATAAAACCAACTCCTAGAACCTTAAAAGTTAAATTACATTTAGTAACTAGGGTCTACCCCCCTTGGCTTCCCTAGGAGTAAGCCTAGAAGGAAGAGGTTCCAGTCAAGGTGACAGTGTGGANNNCTAGGCATTGTGCCTCCAAGGACACACTAAGTGAGCTGGACTTTGCTCACGTTTGCAACCTACATCGAGGTGACATTGGGTGTAGGATTCCCAAGTTGTAGCACCTGTCTTGTGGTTGGGTCGGACTTTGCCCAACCTACAACTTGTGCTATAACAATTAGAACTACTAAAGAATCCAAAAAGGTGATCTTGGACACAGAGACAGCAAGATATTTTTTAATTAATCAGGAACATGTTAACAAAAGCAACAATACTTACTCCAAAGCATCTTGTAATTCATATTGATGCTAGTTGTTAAATTTTAAATTCATGGTAAACAAACCTGCACTCCTACAAACCCTAGCTTACTAAAAACTGAAAGCACCAATCAAAATTGTAATGAAGGAATGTTTGATATGCAAACACACCACAATGAAATATGTTTACAGCAAGTTAATATTGCAGCGACCAATCACACCTCTGTCTATTAACTCAAAACAAAAAAATTACATAGCAACTAGCTCGGTAAATATCTAAGACATATTATGAATAGTCTGCCCTATATCTTTCTTTATAGAATAGGAGAGATCAAGGGTTCACAATGCATGTAGACTATCTATGTAAAGCACCTTAGTTGACTTTGTTAAACCCTAATCTAACTCCTCTAGAGAAGTGCACCCAGCCTTGTATGGAAACCTGCCTAGATTAGATCAATCTCACCATCAATGTTTTAAAACTCGGACTTGGTTACCTATCAACTGGACTTTGACTCGAACTTCGATTGACTCAGACCGATCTGATTTCAATGAATCGGTTTACAAAAAAATACATAAAATAATTAAATTTTTATGAAATAAATATTCTAAAGATTCCAAACCATTAGAGACAAAATATGTAAAGTTTGCTCATCTATATACCATGTAAGGGTGAATATATCAAAATGGGAAGAGGATGCCTTGAAACTTTTCCACCAGATGCCTACAGCAATATGTTGTCTCTTGGAAAGCCATGATTGCAGGATATGATATGCATGGTTGTGGGAAAGAGGCCTTCAAAGTTCAAACTGTTTGAACAAACGAAACACTATGGCTTAAGCCCAGATCATGTAACCTTTATTAGCATTTTGTCTATTGTTTCCATGCAAGTCTAGTGGATGAGGGCTATCAATAATTCAATTGCATGAGCAAATGCTATCACATCACACCTACAATGGAGCACTATCACTGCATGGTTAACCTTGAGTGTGCTAGGTTTCTACTATCACCCTTTGCCTCTACCTCGATCCTCTAGGGACATCAGTCAACACCTCCCAATTTTGACGAAACTACCTAATCAAAGCCTTATAATATGGTAGAAAAAGCTTAACATGCCTCATCAATGATTTTGGTTTAAGTGATGGGTACAATTTTTCTAAGGCCATGACAGAGGAGTTCAACAATCAATACCACCAACATTGAGGTACATAAAGGTCCTGGTGCTCTTGATTAAATGTCAATCCCATACCCTCATACGTGATTGAATCCAATGAAAATGTTGCAATCCTACCCATCCTAAAATCCAGAAAACTGTTAAGCCTATTGATTTTGAATGGGATATGAAATTCTACTTTCTCTATATGAAGTCCAATGAGGTTGGAACCACTCTCAAACATCCTGAAACAATTAATGGTAATGTTAAAAATTCAAGTAAAAGGATAAAAAGGAAAGAGAAAAGAAATGTCAAAGGAAAGATGAAGGAAATGTCAACTTGAAAGAGAAAGGGAATGTCAAAGGTAAGATAAAGGAAAGGTCAACTTTTACTTCTCAAACATTACCATTAATTGCCAACATTTTTGTCAAACCCTTTTAAAAGAAAAATTGAATTTTGCATGTTGGCAAGGTCCAATACCTACTCGACCGAGTAGGTATAGACTCGGTCGAGTAGGGTTGGTTTGGTACCAAACCAACCGAGACATGCTCTGACTCGGTCTATTCGGTACCGAACCAACCCACTGAACGAAGCCAATGGCCGAGTCGACCCAATCACCAATCAACTCGGTCGAGTTGACCAAGTCCAAGTCAACTCGGACCAAGTTTTAAAACACTGCTCACCATGTAAGGCACTTTTCCTATAACTTCTAAACCAAGCGTCTAATCTAAATCTGGATTGTGCATGTCTAAATGTAAAACAATGATTGCTAAATCTGGAAAAGGCCAAATCCAGAATCCATCTAAGGCTGGCACATGTATGCATGTGCCCTCTACCACTATCTATATAACTGCTCATCTTCAAGAAGTTTTCTCTGCTATTGTTACACCCTCATCCATATTGTTGTGCAAATCTGTTGAGTGTGCCATGTCTGAAGATTTTCCAAGTCCTAACAAGCTTCCAACTAGGTTTGTCTTTGACCTCATGTTGGCTCTAAGTTTCAACTGTCAAACAAGGGTTTATTGTTGTTTTATAACAGCAAACTGTTCAGTAACTTCTTTGTTGTTTTGTTACGGTTACATAGGTCATTTAGGTGCTCTAGCATGTAGTTTTTGTCACAAGATGTTAGCACATGCATACCATAAGCTATGTAACACACCTAGAGATCTTTAGCGCTGAAATAATGTTGTTCTAAACACTAGCATACATGAAAATGAACATAGGTATTTTTGGTCAACATGACCCTAGATAAAACTCCCACGGGGAAAACCAGTGTGGAATATGAGTGTATATATGTGGAGAAAAGAATGTGGAATACAACAAGTACAATAAACAAATGGACCTGATACAATAGCATCTTGAACCAAGCTGAAACACAAGTCCAAATGGTAGATATGCGCCCTAGGATGGTGTGCCCTCCTCACAAGTTGCCAAAACCATTGAACTGAAGCTCTCTACCAACTGGAAGCTCTGATGGAGAAACCCTTGCACCAAACTCTGAATCTAGGTTGTAGCTCTCCACTGAAACTATCCTCAAAGCAAACTGACCTCTGCAAGTCCTCCCTGCTAGTTGTGCGCCCTCCTCCAAGCAAGAACAAGCTCCACAAATAAATGAAGGACTAAGCTTTGTGGTTGCCTCCATGAATACAAGCACCCAAGCTTTCCTCACCCGATGCCTCCAACCTCATCCTCATGCTCCTCTCCCAACTCTCTTGGTGAACATAACAAGGAATAATGATCCTCTCCTCTGCCCTTGCGCCCTCCTTGAGGAAGCATAAGGAAACCTAAGTAAGTGTGGATGAAATCATCTCATCTCATCCCTAATCAATGGTTGAGATCATCTCAAAAGAATCTCAACTCAAAACCCACTTTACTTAAGTTTCCATAGTTTCACTTTATGTCCCTCAATTCACCCACAAAGTGAATTAATAGTCATTTAGGCTAAAATGACCAGATTTCACTTTTGACTTAAATCTCCTAAGTCAAAGTGAAATTAGACATTAAGTGCATGGTACATGGTACAAAGTATTTCCCTCTTGTGTTTAGAGGCTCACAAACATAAGGGGATCACTTTCCAAGGTACCCAAATCTCAACAATGTCTACTGAAGGAGAATAATAATCGAGCAACCAAGTAAAACTCTAACACTAGTGTGGCAATTGATGCAGTTTTATCATATAGGAAGAGTGGTGATCTGTTAACCCCCAGACTTGCCCCTTTTGCAAACTGGAGGGTTAAGAGCTAGCTTACTTCATCTGGCTGGTGTTTAGATTTGGTTTCTAGAGACAATTTTCATGAGTCAGAGGTTGGTTCCCACGGAGTTCAAATGCAAAGTGATTCAATGATATGATCCTAGTTCAAAAGTCAAATACATTGCACAGGTTTTTCATCATTTTTGGAGAAAACTGTTATTTTTAGCAGTCTTCCTACATTTTAGGAGCTGGAGTTCAGAGGTCTGCATGATAGGGATGATTGCATATTTGGGATCCTTGTGAGCTCACGATGCTAATGAGCTTTTTCCAAGAAACATGTGAGATACTGTTGTTTTTAGCAGTTTGAGTTCCAAGGTTCAGATGACGATTTCAAGCACATCATTGGACTCCTTACAAAAAATCGAATCCGATGAGCCTGATTTCATTGACATGCAAGAAGTTTATATTTTTAGCAGTGCCTATTTTTAGGCGTGCTATATTTGGAAATGTTCTCCTAGCAGTCCATGACATTTTTCGTCTTTTCTATTTTTTGGGCGGACTGTTATTTTTAGCATGTCTATTTTTAACAGTGTTATTATTAGCGAGTATGGTCATCATGCAGTGTGACACATGGTAGTTCCAAGTTATGACATGTGGCAATTTGTGGGAGTGACAAGTGGTTGGAGTTGACTGGATGTGTGCTTGAGTCAACAAAGAGCATACATGAGTCAACTGAGGGTGAATAAAGCGCATGCATGAGATAAGGAATGAGTTTTCGCATGGAGGAGATAACAAGGTTCTTTGTTTGAGTTAACTGGATGCATGCATGTTAGTTGGCTCTAGTAAACTCAAGGCGCATGGGGGTGTCTCCACTTAGACCAAGCACATGACTACTTCTCTTCACTTGGACTAGGGTGCATGGATACCACTCCACTTGGACTAGGGCACATGGAAACTTCACTCTACACTCCATTTGCAGTTCGACGAGAAGTATCTACACTTGGATAAAGCGCATGAGGGGAGATCTAACTCAACTCATCAATGTGCATGGGTTATTTGCAAGGCTAATTCGACCTCAATTATTGATAAAAGGAGGAGGTTACTCAAGGTGAAGGAGGAATTTTTTCTTGGTAGCAGCATTCTTTCTCCATTTCTCTATTCTTCTCGCTTCTTTTAGTCTGTGCAAGGCATATCACAGGACCAATTTTGTATTTGTCTCTATGGTGCAATCAACCTTCTAATTAATGCAAAATAAAGTTTGACTATGCCTTCTCTCCGGCTCTTGGAACTTGTTTGTACATTGTTGTTTCTTTGCACAACATTCTAGAAGTTCTTAGGCCTTTATTTTGATAATATTTATCACTTAGAGTGCCATTCTATTTCTTTTATTAACCATTCTTAAGCTATTGCAAACGAAAAATTTCCACTGAATTATTACAAAACTCTTCTCATCTCATCTTTGGTTGTTTAATTGCATGCCAAGGATTGTTTTATGTGTTGTTTTATAGGTTTATAAGCAGATTTACATAGTAATTTCAACGCATGAGAAGCCGAGGACCCGCTCCCCCCCCAAGTTGGAAAAGCACCAACCCAAATGGAGAGGAGATTTGTTGGTGATAAATTACAAATCTCCTATATGTTAACATCAATTTCTCACTGCAGGTTTCTAAAGTCATTTTATTTCCTACAGTGAAGATTTTTGTGCTAACAAATTCGCGTCATTTCCTGGGATTAGTCGTCAATCCCTGCAAATCTTGACAACAACGGTGAGTGCTTTCATCTTTTCTTTTATTTTCAAATTCACCTGGCGACTCCATTGTTTACAAGATTGAACCCATACTAGATAATTCAAGTAGAAATCTCCAAGATTCGACCATATACAAGGCATTGTTCCAAGCCTTAGCAAACCTGAACATCTATTCCAAAACACAAAGGTGGATCACCACTTAACAACGTCCATTGGCGACTCCATTGAAGAACAATCATAATTGATCATGGATGTTAAATATATATGGTGGGTGTAGGATATTGTTTTGGATTTTTGTCACATTAGAAGGGGAGAAGATGAAACTATTCCTAAGTTCCATGTCATATTTATCAATACATATGATAAGATTCCCCCCGCATTCCAACCAAGAAAGATTATGGTGGATTATGCCTTTGCTTTTGATCCAGAGTTTTGTTACCTCGTTTGAAGTCAAAAACCAACAAATTTAGGGCAAGCTTTCTCGACTGCCCAAAGAGTTGAGGAATTCCTTATAGTGACCCAAAGATTGCAGGAACTTTTTGCTGTTGTAGAAGAACATAATGATGGAAACCTTGCATTTTATCAAGTTTCCAAAGATGAACAGGATGATGATGACTCATGCTTGGATGATCAAGAACCGGTAGTTGTAAAACTTGAGCCATGTACAGAGTTTCATAAATATGAAGCTAGAGAGTCGGGTTTTCAAGTCTGTTCGTTGGTTTCTTCCGTTAATGATGATAAAATACAACAGGAAGAACAACAAACCAATGATGCAGATTTGAATCAGCAAGAGTCTTTACCACTGCACATCCCAACAGTTGTTCAGAAACAGTTTGATCGGATACCATTGCAACAAGGAGATCAACCTTTGGTTCAACCAGAAGATGATCTTTCTTGTAATCTGCCCTTGATTTTGCAATCAAATTTTGTTCTTCAAGGAGATCCTCTTCTTGATCATTGCTTGGATATCAAGGTTAATCATGATCCAGTTGAGCTGAGAATGATGGGGGTATTTCAGCAGTCAGATTCTAAGAGTTTTGGCTCTCATATTATCATGTTCATTATTGTTGAAGTACCATGTTCCAAGTTCCAACCAATAGCCTTCATCAATTTCTTCTGTAGCAAGCACAACAAGGCATCTTTCCGGCTTATGAGATTTCATGATTGGTTGCACTATAGAGTTGACTATGTTGAACTTTCCCGTCTAACCGATCACTTGGCTGCATGGTTACATTGGTTATTCGAGTATGTTGAATGATCATGGCAACTTTGACAAACTTCCAAAATAAGTATTTTTGGGTTCCGATGAAAAGAAGAAAAAGAAAAAAGAAACAGGGGACTCAAATTTTGGGTTTTGGGGGGGTAGTAGTCATTGTTTAAATTTGTTGTTAAGGGGCAGATTTTTCCTTATTTCCACATTGTCATTTTCAGATTTTAGTAATGCAGTTTTTTGTGCTTTCGGACAGCAAATAAAGTTTTTTCTTTTGCAGATTTCCCTTTTCTTCCACTGTTGTTAGGTCCTAATTTGCAGTGATTTTACTTTTCCTTACATTATGTAATGTTCCCAAGCCAAGATGCCAAGAACATTGCGTTTTCCATGAATTTTTAACTGTTTTCTGGTTGTGGCATTTCGTCAAACACTTTGTAGTCTTAAGTCTTATGAGTTGCGCTAGGGTTTACACTGAGGGTTGTTATATGTGTTTGCAACAATAATCAACATAAATGTAGCAATGGAACATACCTCAACAAGATGCAAGATCAATCAATACAACAGATAATCCAAAACACCTCAGATCTGATATTATTCATAATAATGGTTGTCCTTATACAAAATGGGGCAGATCTGGAATACATATAAGATAGTAGAGTATCTGGCCACCAGAATACAAGATAGAAGAAGATCCAGGCTTCCAAAAGCCTCTCCAAGCTATAGACCAAAAACTCAGATGAACCAACTCATAACCCAGCTGAAATATGAAGATCTCCCTAGCACAATGCGCCCCTCACTGGCTGAATCAAACCAAGAATTCGGCCTCCAAGAAATAAGTTGTCGAATTCCCTAAGAAAGGTGCCAAACTGTAGATCGGGCCAAGGGAAACCCCCTGGTAAAGTCTCAGACTGAATGATGGAGATCTGACCCTCCAGATGGTTGAATCATCTATCTGCAGTGCGCCCTCCTGGCTGTAAAAGACCAAGAATTCGTCCCCTATGAAGATGGCCTCCAAACCCTCTAGAAAAGATCCCAAACTGTAGATCGGGCCATTGGAAACCCCCTGGTAGAGTCTCGAGCTGAATGATAGAGATCTGTCCCTCCAAATGACCAGATCCTCAATCAGTGGTGCACCCTCCTCTCTCTGAACCTGTGTTGCGCTCCAATAAATAATACGGTAGAGAAACCTCCTCCGGGAAAGGGTAGAAAGGGCACCCTAGGCCCTACAAAAAATACCCAGAAGTTTGTTTGCTCCAAATCCTTCTCCTATGCATGGAACGAACCCCTCTCCTCAAGATGGTGCGCCCTCTTGCTGAAAACCCTCTTGAAGTTGTTCCCTAGCTCTCTCTGAACCTGTGGCTGATGTAGAACCCCTCTGAAGCTGAGTAGATCTGATGTAGAATGGTGAGGGAGGAATCTTTCACCTCCGTGATCAAGCTTGGCCCAGGTTGGGTGGGATCTTTCACCATCGAGCTGATCTCTAGGGCTTGTTAAGTCAAAACCCCCAAGTGCATGGGCTCACTAGCAAGAAGCCAGATATCAAAATGATAAACAACATGAATGAGAGAATAGAGGCCCTTGTCTCTCTTTTATCCTTCTTGCTCACCTTGTCTCTCCAAAGTGACTTTTACTTTATTAATTATTAATTAATTAATTAAATCACTTTAATTAATTAATTAGCCATTTTACCTCTGAAAAGTACCTTCTCTCCTTGTGGCTTCCCTAGCCACTGAAAGTCACTTTTCATCGTCCTATCCTGTAGTGTTGTTCCTCCCAATTCCAATGAGCTTTTACACTAAGAGGTTCCTCCAAGTATTATGCCCAATATGACCTCTTTAGTGAACTTAATTAACCTATAGCCCAAAATAACTCAAAATCATGGAAATCATCAGAATGCAACGGAACCAAAGCCAAGCTGTGCAGAATGGATCATAATGATGAAATAAGATGAGCAATGCAAGTCGGACACCAAAATACCCCTCAATAGTCCCTGTACTCTCTATAACCTCCATCTAGCTACTCTAGTCATCATAACACTCTGTAATATAATGATGTCCCAAAGTGGGGACATTACACATTATGTCCACATAGTCTAGCATAATAAATGCCTCACATGGGGGAAAGTCTGTTATTTCCTTTATTTTCATTCAGTTTCAGTTTTTTGTCTGATATTACCCAAGTCAATTTTTTGAGTATGATGTCACCGGTTCACTCAGTATTCCCTAGTGCCTATTTCTAGGTCAACCTTGGATGAGGGCACCATGTTTCCCATTATGTCATAATTGTATATGATAGGTGGGTAGTCTTGAAGAGACGATAGGAGTCTTGAGTCATATTATTGTCTTGTCTCTTCAGTGATTGCATTGAGTTATCCTTTTCATTCAGTCAGCTCCTCATCCAAACTTTAGGGATATGGAACCATTGCTTCTACTCCTTGTTTTTTGCTTCGCACTAAGGGAAGGGTTTTCATCATTGTTTTTCTCTTAGCAGTTCATTCCTTATCAACTCTGACACATCATCTAAGGAATGGTCCAAAAGCCAGAGCACCTTGATGGTTATTAGCCTCATTGGTGGCCATCTCACATTCAACAAGGTTGATCATTATTGGGTCTTGATTGAATGAGTTTGGTCAGTGTTCGACTTCAAAAACATCATTCACATTGATAGGCAGTGCTCGTACCTTAAGGGCCCATTAGCCTCATTGGTGGGCTCATTCGTACCTAGTAGGTGTTTTCCTTATTGACATCTGACCAGGTGGCTCTCTCCCATTTGTCGACTTTAGATCTTTTTCCACTGGGAGGAGTGTACATGTTAGGTGGGTTGCAAGTAGCAGTTGCAGATGGGAACATATGGGTAAGTCCTCATTTCAACAGATCAGCCAAGGCACCATGCATATTCACTCCATTACCCAGTGGACAAGCACATTAGTCTACAGGTTGGATTTTCCAGAGATCATTTATTCACAGATATAGAGAGCAGAGATTCTGAGATTCTCGATATCCCTTAGGGGGATCCCGTCCCCTTGAGTCGCCATTGTTAACCCCCAGATTTTCCCCTTTTGCAAAGTGGAGGGTTAAGAGCCAGTTTACTTCATCACGTTGGTGTTTGGAGTTGGTTTCCAGAGACATTTTTCGTGAGTCAAAGGTTTGTTCCCACAGAGTTCAGATGCAAGGCGGTTCAATGATATGACCCTGGTTCAAAGTCAGAGACATTGCATAGGTTTTTCATCATTTTTGGAGAAAATTGTTATTTTTAGCAATCTTCCTACTTTTTAGCAGCCAGAGTTTCGAGGTTCGCATGACAGAGATGACTACATATTTGGGATCCTTGTGAGATCACAATGCCAGTGATCTTTTTTAGGGAAACGTGTGAGACATTGCTATTTTTAGCAATTTCAGTTCCAAGGTTCAGATGACAATTCCGAGCACATATTTGGATTCCTCGCAAAACATCGAATCCAATGAGCCTGATTTCATTGACATGCGAGAAGTTTGTATTTTTAGCAGTGTCTATTTTTAGGCATGCTATATTTGGTAGTTTTCTCCTAGCAATTCCTGACATTTTTCATCTTTTCCTATTTTTCGGGCGGATTGTTATTTTTAGCATGTCTATTTTTAGCAATGTTATTATTAGCAAATATGGTCACCTGCAATGTGACACCTGGCATACATGCAAAGGTGATATGTGGCAGTTTCAGGTTATGACATGTGGCAATTTCTAGGAGTGACAAGTGGTTGGAGTTGACTGGATGTGTGCTTGAGTCAACAAGGAGCATGCATGAGTCAACTAAGGGTGAATAAGGTGCATGCATGAGATTAAGAGTGAGTTGGCACATGGAGGAGATAACGAGGTTCTTTGTTTGAGTTAATTGGATGCATGCATGTTAATTGGCTCTAGTAAACTCAAGGCACATGAGGGTGTCTCCACTTAGGGCAAGTGCATGGCTGCTTCTCTCCACTTAGGCCAAGAAAATGGCTACTTCTCTCCACTTGGACTAGGGCGCATGGATACCACTCCACTTGGACTAGGGCGCATGGACACTTCACTCTACACTCCATCTGCAGTTTGACAAGAAGTATCTACACTTGGCTAAAGCGCATGAGGGAAGATCTATACTCAACTCATCAATGCGCATGGGTTCTTTGCATAGCGAACTCAACCTCAATTATTGATAAAATGAGGAGGTTAGTCAAGGTGAAGAAAGGATTTTTTCTTGGCAGCAGCATTCTTTCTCCATTTCTCTATTCTTCTAGCTTCTTTTACTCTATGCAGGGGATATCACTAGACCAGTTTTGTATTCGTCTCTTTGGTACAATCAACCTTCTGATTAATGAAAAATAAAGTTTGATTGTGCCTTCTCTCCGGCTCTTGGAACTTGTTGGTATAATGTTGTTTCTTTGCACGGCATTCTAGAAGTTCTTAGCCATTTATTTTTGGTAATATTTATCACTTAGAGCGCCCTTCTATGTCTTTTCTTTACCATTCTTAAGTTATTGCAAACGAAAATTCCCACTAAATTATTACAAAAATCTACTCATCTCATCTTTTACTATTTGATTGCATGCCAAGAATTTGTTTATGTCTCGTTTTATAGGTTTATAAGCAGATTTACAGGGTAATTTCAGCACATGAGAAGCTAGGGACCTCCCCTGAGGTTGGAAAAGCACCAACACAAACAGAGAGGAGATTTTTCAATGACAAATTAGGAAAATCTCCCATATGTTAACGCTGATTTCTCACTGCAGGTTTCTGAAGTCATTCCATTTCCTACAGTGCATATTTTTGTGTTAACGTGACCTATGAAAGTTAGGAAGAGAACGGAAATAGAACAAAGGCACACCATATTTGACCTAGAATTATTAGTAATTATTCCTTCCATTAAAACGTAGAACTTAGAAGCATTTTTAAACAATGATAAATTTAAAAGAGTTATGCATCATAGGCCATTACTATTTTTTCCTCCTAACAAGAATCTGGATCCAGGCAATATAAATGAGCATATTATATAATGAATATAAGCCAGAACTAACTTGCAAGGCTGGAAAATAAATATGTTGGTCGATGCATTATCCGGATTCTAGAATCTTTGTGGTGTATTCGACGTCTATGGTGCAATGAACTTTAAGAGTAGAAGCCTAAGAGGCTTAAAAGGAAGATATAAGGTGTCAACAAGTAGTCCCCTTATTACACAATGTAATGACCTTTCTGAAGTTTTAATAGAAAATTGTTGAGTATTAGTGAGGAAAAAGGTAAAAAGTAAACCTTAAAATTGTGTCATTAAAAGAACAAATCTCAGCCATTGATCTTGAAGAGGATCCAATGGTTTGGATCTTCCACGATCTGAGGGCCCACACGCTAACCCTAAACTAAGAAAAGAGGAATATCAAAACAAAGTTTCCAAGTTGTCTATTGTAATAATCGATTCGCATGAGTGAAGGGAGGCGGACCGTGGGTAGACTTTCTTGAGTGCCTGAGAGGCAGCTCGCATCTTTACTACACAGATCGAGTAGGGTTAATGCCACTTAGTGGCATACACAGGTAGCATCATCATAACAATACAGAACTGTATGGGGTCATTCTGTGCAAGGGAATCTCGAGATGTATGGGTTCGTGTTAGCTACAGGAATCGACATTTAGGCTACAGGAGTACAGGATTTGTGTAAAGCTTGTAAGAAGTCAGCTAGCATGCTTTTGTATTGTTGCCTACTGAGATAAATAATATATATTACTTCCTTCTTTTCTGTCTCTCTTTTGTCTTGAGTATTCTTAATATATATTACTTCCTTCTTTTCTGTCTCTCTTTTGTCTTGAGTATTTTATCATGGTTCACTAAGAATGTGTATAATCTTCCTGTTAGTATTTTTCATTATTTTTACATGGTATTAAAGCCAGGTTAGCTGGGACCACTCTCTTTTATTGAAATTGCAGAGGAAGTGTGTACGGCCTGTATGTCTTCTAGCCAAACCAGTGAGGCCTGGTATATAGATAGTGGAGCGTCCAATCACATGATTGGCCACAAGCACTACTTCAGCAACTTGAATGAAAAGGAATTTGGGTTTGAGATCCCTCTTGGTGATGATTATGCCTATCATCCAAAGGGAGTCAAAACTGTAAGGTTTGAGAGGGAATCTGGCAAGCCTCTTTACCTATTAGGCGTTCTCTATGTTCCTGAACTGAAGAAGAATTTGGTCTCAGTATCAGCCCCAGAAGACAAGGGTTATGAGGTCTCCTTGAAGGATCGAAGGGCCTACATCAAGCCCAGGGGGTTGAGCATGGGATCTGA
>CBVK0101418142.1:0-18992 GCA_900067695.1 Picea abies | reverse complement strand
TCATATTGAATCTTGTCACCAATGGAAGGTGGCAGTCCACTCAGATACCTATGAATTTTGACAGCCTCGTCTTTGATGAATGGAACATACCTCGGTAGTTCTAGAAAACTTCGTTCATACTCATCAATGATCATGCTACCTAGCTTGAGTTTGAAGAACTCCTTCATCTTTCTGTCATAGTATCTTTTAGTCGGGTATTTCTTCTCAAAATACCTCTTAAACTCCTTCCATGTGACCTCTTTCTCTCTGATGTTCTGCACTTTCACAAATTGATCCCACCACATGGACGCTTTTCCTTTCAGCTGGTACATTGAAATTCTACCTTCTACACGGGAAGAATAATTCTGCAGTTGGAAGTATTTCTTCATGCCCAGCAACCATGTCTCGACATCTTCCTCCTTCTTATGTTCTCCATTGAATGTTGGAAGTTTAATTTTATTCATCTCTCCTTTCAATTCCTCCCTTCCAAATTTTTTATGTTTTCTGGTAGGGGATGGGCTTGAACTACTGTGTGTCTTACTGTCGAAATGTCTTTCGGAGTGACTGTGATGTCGTCTACCACTCCTCGATCAACTTCTTCTCCCATGATTTCTGCGACTCTCTATCGTACCTGAGTCTCTTTCGTACCTGAGTCTCTTTCCTTCTCAAGTTTCTTCTCTATTCTTTCCAGACTCTTCAAAATTTTTAAGTTTAATGCACCCTGCTGGTCCCTGACTTTCATGAGCTTTCAGCTATCATCTTTGCGAGCCTTGGCCTCTCTTTGCAATCCTTCAAGGATTTTCATTATGTGTTCTTCCTTATCCTTTTCTTTTCCATGCTCATTGGAGTTTGATCCTTCGACTCCCAGGTTAACATCCTTTCCTTTCCATTCATCTTCTATTTTAGGGTTAATCTGCACTCTTCCCCACTCCATACTCGACGTTGGTTAACTAGAATCCTGACCTTCGTTGAAATTTGCACACGCACTGTGCAAGTCAATTCGAAGTTTGTCAGTCCATTAAACCTTCACGAACAATCCACAATATTTATAACTAATACCAACAAGAACAAAATACATTTCGATTCCAAATGAGTTTTCTGAGCTTCTCTTTCGGCTCTGCAATTTTCGTGTTTTTGGAGCTTTCATTTTCGACACTTCGAGTCTTTGTACCGCGGAACTTCAGGTTTCGGAGTCTCGGTACCGGAGAACTCCTATTTAACTCTCCGAGCTAGACTCGTGGTTCGCATGGCCTTCCTTGATATGACCATAGTCATACCTCTTATCGGGGTTTCAAACTTTCCAAGGTCCAAATGCACATGTCCTTAGGATTCGCGATTCTCCGGATCCCTATGCGTTCTTCACACATTATCCTCCTGGCTTAGCCCCTGGTCCACATGACCTCTACCTTGTGACCATAGTCAAACCCCTCATCAGGGTTTCGGGGTTCGGAGTTTCACAATGCGTGGACCTCTTGTCCCCACGATTCCCGATTCTCCGAATCCTGACTCGCCGCCATACGGACAGCTGGCTTCCCCAATGGTGCTTCCCTCCTTTCCAACGTACTGACAACTGGCCTCCCAGTGGTACCTTCCTCCCTGTCGGGATATCGCGTTTCCTGATTTCAAGTTGCAAAATTATCCTATCCTCAGGATCTCCGATACGTCGATTTCCGACTCTCTTCGGATTTTTGAAACGTGTCCTAAATGATGGAAGGTTTAGGTCAACCCTCGAGTTTCACTACTTTACAAAACCATGAATCTTCACTTACCGGAACTCTAATGACCACATTCCCGATTTGGGATGACCATGCGACATGTGCCCTTCGTCTTTTGAACAGTCTGGATCTAAATTGGAACTTTCACCCCTAGTCTCTGAGGTTTAACCTCCAGACATCTCCCGACAGATCCTACGGTTGACAAGTTTTCCGGCCGAGATATGACGGCTCCAATGGTTCCTAACCAATTCGGAATTTCGCATATCGCGACTTTCCACATTCCTATGTCTTTCAAAAAGGAATTTTAATTCCTACGCACGTTTTCCAAATCTGACGGTCACGAGAGCTCACCTTCCCTCCCGAAAAAATCCTAAGGTTCTAACACCATTGGTGTAGAGACCTGTCTTCCCGTGGCCATAAACCACACTGGCTGCAGTTTCACTGCACCACTAAACCTCCTGAGCTCGTAAGCCCAGTCAAGCAACTACTTGACACGCTGGAACAACCCAGGGTCTGAAATTGGCCATTCCAGGTCCAATTTCTCTTCACATTCTTGGTCCAAAGACCGTCCCACTGGCCCATCTAGGCTTAGTGTCGAAACCTTGGCTTTGATACCAAATTGTAGTGTCACTTTTCACTACCGAGGCTTTCAAACCTCTCGACAACCAATCTGTACATGGACTTTTACATAAAACATACAGAATTGCATAATCACATGCATAACAACAAAGAGATACATTTTAATTCTCGGAATAAACATATAGTTACTGTTATAATTAGACAATCCATAGCTTTCAACAGTAATTCATTTACATAGTGGAAAACATGATAACAGATCTAGCACAGTCATGATAAAATGTGGTAGGAATATAATTAAACACTTATCTTGTGATAGTGGAGAAATCCACCAACCAAATGCAGGCCTTCCACGAACCTCCCAGTCGTAGACCGCACTGCTCCTCAACTCAAGAGTGCGTCACCCCCGAGCTGGGACTGAGCTCCACCCCAGGGCAAGGAATCCAGACTCATGCTGAGGTTACAGAAAGTTCAGTCACACACAACCATCAGGAAGAATGCTCTCCCAGGAATCTCCCACACTCACTGCCCACAGACCCTCATTCCCCACATGTTTGTTCCACCTCAGGAGAGTGCACCTTCTCTGTCACCTGGACAGTCCTTCGGTTTCCATTCTCCCTTACCTTCGGTTACAGGAACATACCAGACCGAAAGTCTCCAGGTTCTATGGCAACTACAGGGTTCCTTCCAAGAGCTCTCTCCTTCCTCTGCGCTCTCTCTCACCTGGAGGGAGTCGCTCACAGGCCAAAAAGCCTCACGCAGTCCAGAACTGTGTGACACAACAAACATAGGGAAAATGGACACAGGCTTCCCAAGAACTAGTTCAGCAGTCATAGGATGTTCTCACGGTCAAGATTTCAGAATAGGGCTCCACGCACAAGCTCGCTCAGTCTTTCCTGGGAAAACAAAGACTCTTCCCCAAAATTGACATGAATATTTCGTTCAGGGAACACACACACTAATTTTCTCTCACAAATAGACTCCATGGCTCTGAAAAAGGGTAAACACGCATTCTTCAGCACCCAACACAGGCTTCCTCTCTGTAACATACATACACGAGGTCTCTTGCAGACTGGTTCGTACGGCTCCTGCTCAGGGTAGTCGGGTCGAATGGAATGGGAGCCCCCCCCCACGACTGTTCCTTTATGTTTTATTTGCATGCGTCACGGTGGACATTTGTCACCCTGGGAACTGCATGCGTTCCATTTGCATGCCTCCCTGTACACACCTTTCCTTTTTGGCTAGGAACTGAGGATAAAATAATATGCACATGGCTTTTTAGGAAATAATATTAAAATATTATTCCAAGCCTAAGCCCCTAGGCTCAACACTCAGCCCCTTTTTCCACCTTCCAACCCCTAATCCCTTGCCCACTCTGTGGACGCTCAGTCCCCCTTCACTCATTCATCGTGGTCGGTTTGTACCTGGTGATGTTTATATTTTATTGATTATTCTGCATACATACAAGTACATCAACAGGCTCCTGGCCCTCAAACACTTAGGCTTCGTAGACTAACCAAACACTTAATCCTGTCAACTTATACAAAACATGGCTCACCAGACTATAGAACACATTTACCATTTATTGCATATATCATGATCCGTAACGAGGCTCGGCCTTAGGGACACTGCACATAGTGATCAATCAGATCCCCTTCCTAGACTACAATATTCAAGATGGGTGGCTATATAAGTTGAATTTTCTATACGTTCCACACTCAGAAGACCACCTCTTACTCATCAGGGAAGCTCATGCTTCAGCCTATGGGGGCCACTTCAGCCTATGGGGGCCACTTCGGGACCACAAAGACCACCCAACATCTTCAACGCCATTTTCATTGGCCTTCCATGCAACCTCAAGTTCAAAAATTTATCAGAGTTGTGCCTTATGCTCATAATCCAAGCCATCCAACTAGAAGCATGGGTTGTATCAACCATTGCCGCTTCCTTCTCGGCCTTGGGAGTCAATCTCAATGGAATTCCTAAGTGGACTTCCAACAACCCAAAAGAAACACGATGCAATTTGGGTAGTGGTATGTCGCTTTAGTAAAATGGCACTTTTTATCCCATGCACAAAGACTACTACAACAACAAAAACAACGAAACTCTATTTCCACCATGTCTGGCCCCATTTTGGCCTCCCAAGAAGTATCATCTCAGACAAAGATTCTCGCTTCCTCAGTACATTTTGGAAGACCATCTCGGCACTATTGGGGTGCCACCTCAATTTTTCTACTGCATTCCATCCTCAAATGGATGGCCAAACAGAGGTTGTCAAAAGAGTCTTGGTGCACACTCTTTGAACTGACTTTGGGCGCAACAAACAATGGGACAATTACTTACACATTCTCCAACATAGCTACAACAAGGCAACACATTCTTCTACAGGATTTTCACCTTTTGAAGTCTGCTTGGGCTTCCAACCAGCATATCCAACAGATCTCCCACTCACTTGGGTTCCTCGGGGTACCTTCCATCAACAACAGGAACAACTGTCAGCTCAATGATTTCACATCATCACAACGCAGTCACATCATCACTCAAAGCAGCCCAAGATCATGCCAAACAGTGCTATCACAAACAAAGAACCTTCATGGCCTTTCAACCAGGGGATCGAATCTAGTTACACTTGGATAAGAAGCGCTTCAAAGGCCACCATCACAATCTTCTTCCAATCAGATATGGTTTGTATACAATACTTGACAAGATTGGAGAAAATGCATATAGGTTGGATTTTCCACCACAACCAGGACTCCACAATGTCATTAATGTAAATCACTTAAATTTGTTTAAGCCTTCCCTCTTGAAAGAACCAATCACCATCACTCATCCAGTGGACAACATTCCCGATTTCCAACTCCCATTGGCCAAAGACACTATACTAGACACTTGAAGTCACTCTACAAGACACCGTACTTACATTTCATATCTAGTAGCCTGCCAACTCCAAACTTGAGGTCAGGAAAAGTGGATCACAAATGATATATTGCAGAACAAGTTTCTACATATTCTGATGGAAGTCAGGACACTTCTAGATCTAAACAGGGAGGAATTGGGCCAAGGAGACCACCTAGGGGACGCCCACGTAGGGCACACAAGTCAATCACCTAGGCACAACACTTCTTCACCTTTTGATGATGAATTAAATATATGTAAAATAAATGGTTCCCTTGGTATATAAGGTGAACCAGGACTAAAATAAAGAATTCTTACTTGTTCTTCTGAATCTATGTGTCTTGGTTGTTTTCTTTTCTGAGTTTGCATTTTACATTCATGACAATTTCGTTTTTAAGGTTTTCTGAAGAATAACCAGTGTGCCTTCATTCATGGATGCCTCTTGGTGACTCTATTTTCCATGCTTCCACCTCTTAGAGCAATCTTATCTCATTAGCTAGCCACTCTCTTAGGGAGCAAATCATTTCCTTCGAGTTTTCTGAGGCAGAAGGGAGGGTGCACCAACTCGGGTTTGCACCCTTGTTGGTTTCTTCTTTGTGGGAATGAAGTGAGTGCACCCTCTTCCATGGTTGCATTGGGCTTCTCCCACTAATCCCCAGAGGTCACTCTGATATCGCCAAAACCTCTTGGCCACTCTCGGTTCACCCCGATCTGGGTCCCCATTTGCTTGGTCACCCAAGATAATGGTGCGCCCCTATTCAGATTTTCACCTCTGAGGAAAGTTTTTGGTCAGAAGCCGAGATATGGCTTGCGTGGTCACCTTCTCCTGTAGATTTCCTTCGTGGGTAGATCAGGGTTGTCAAGCTCATGGGATTGAAGAGGCGAGTTCTCAGTCCTGTGAGAAACTCTCTCCATGTGAGAGAATTGCTGGGAATTGATTTCCTGAGGGAGCCTCAATGCTATGAGACTTCCTCTCTGGCCTGTTGTTAATTCCCTAGAAGGGAAGTGGGGTAGTCAAAGGATTTTTGAGTAGATAAGGTCACACTTCCTAGGGTGGGACAAGCATGTGGAGAATGAGAGACTTTGGGCTTCTAGTTTGAATTGGAACTTGACACAGTTGTTCTTGGTGTCTGAGATACATCGGCCTCGCTAGGGATCCCTTTACTGGGGTGGAGTTTAGTCCCATCTTGGGGGTGACCCACTGTTGAGAGTTATGAGTAGCGTGCTATAAGGCTGGGAGGATTGTGGAAGGTCTGCATGTAATTGGTGGTCTTTTATCAAATATAAGTATCAATTGTGTGTTAAATTGTTTGTTTCATTATTATTTAAGTGTTTATTTTCATGGGTTTTTTTGTGTGTGATTTGTTTGTGTACTTTTACTGTTATTCTTCATGAATCTAGGCATTTTCCTAGAGCATTTGTATATGTTTAAAAATTCTTATATAGTCCAAATTTTTTATGTGGCATAGCCTAGTAGATGGTTGGGGATGCTACACTATGGCAATGGAGATGATGTAAAGAGAAGTATCATAGATGCCACTCGTCCTTGGTGGTTGGGTGGTGGTGTTACATTGTTCATCCCAAAACCCTATTGCAACACATGTTCACTCAAGTTAACTTGTTGTTCTCACTTTTTTCCCTAATTTTTTGGCTACATGTTTCTTTTTCACTCTAACTGTTGCTCTTCCTACTTTTGTGCATCCTTCTATCTTTAGCATGTCAGGATGCCATCTTTCATTTTTTCCTTATTTATTCTCTTTCTTTATTTCTTTCTTTATTCTTCTTATTTTTTTGTTTGCTAGTTTGTCCGTGACCTACAGGACTAGCTTGTGGCTTGAGAAACCTTGACTCAGGGGAATTTAAGCCGTCAAAATCACCTGGGGATCGCACCCGACCTGAGGCACACCAGTCCTTAACATGGATGGATTTTTTTATCCCCGTAGGTTTCAAACCAATGACTTTAACATCACAGAGTGCCTTATCAGCACACTCTGACACCGACTATCCTACACTTCGGGGAACTTAAATTTGGAGGACATGGGGGTGGGATTTGATCCACTTATGTGTGCACGGGTCATGATGTTATTTAATATAATAGCTCTGGGTGCAACCACATGTTTGACCACTACCTCAAGGTGCCCCCATGGCTCTAGGTTAGGCCCTCATGGGAATTGAACCTTGCCCAACTATGAAAAAATCCTCACTTTTCACCGTTGGATCCAACCCCTTTGGGATTCCTTCTTTATTCTTCTGTTTTCATTCCTTTACTTTATTCTTCATATTTTATTCCTTTGTTTTATTATTATGATTCTATTCCTCTGTTTTATAATTCTCATTGCACATTGTACTCCTGAATTTTCTTCAAGTGCACATTATACTCCCAAGTCTTCCTTCTTCTTCTACGCACAACTTTTATACATAGGTTTTTTCATGAATCTTATTTCCATAATTCCTTTCCAACACTAATGTTGTGCATGGCATGTTTATCATTTATTTTATGGTTTTGCATGTTTTGTTTAATTGCATGCATTGGATCCATGTTTCTTGAATCAAAATAATGGAACATAAATTTGAAATTAGTCAAAGAAGACAAATTTGGAAGTACCCGGGAAATGGGTACTTTTGATATTGTATATGAGAAAATCATATTGGTATTTTTTGTTTTGGGTAGGGTTACAATGGTATTTAGAGCTATTTCAACACGATTTTCAGGTAGCATGGCTCATCCTAGTGGTTGGGTATGTTACAAAACCGAACATAGAAGTGGAAGAGAATACAAGAGAGTATGTGAGAACAAGTCAATAGCCTAGGAGAAGCAATAGAGCTAGGAATCAACCTAAAATGTATGGTTATTGTAGTGAATATTTTGATCATTTTTTCATTTATATTCCATTGATGAGGATCTAAAAATTCTAAAATGGAAAAATACAATGAATGAATAAATAGAATCTTTGAAACAAAACAAAGCATGGGTTTTAGAAGAGTTGTACTAGAAGACATGAAAACCGTTGTCTGTGAATAGGTATTCAAAAATAAGTTTAATTCAAAGTTGATGGAATATTGGAGACATATACAGAAATGTTGGTAGAGAATGGATATACTCAAGTTCAAGGAATAGATTACCAAGAAACTTTCTCACATGTAGAAAAAACATGACTTTTATTAGGATGTTTTCTTTAGCAACAACATATGATGTAGAATTGGATCAAATGAATGTAAAAGAAAAATTTCTTCATGGAAAATTGAAGGAGAAGGTATTCATGGAGAAACTAGAAGGATTTGTTTTAGGAGGAAAAAAACTTAGTCTGTAAGTTCAAGAAATCATTGTATGGAATGAAGCTATTGCCAAGAGGATGGTACAAAAACATTTAAAGGTATGTGTTGGAAAATGTTTTTCTATAAGTACCATTGGATAATGTATTTAAAATAATCAAAACATGATAGATTTGTTATTTTGGTTTATGTGGATAATATGTTGTTCATCAGTAACAATATGGAGTTAGCAAGGAAAAAGTAGTGCTTATTGTCCAAAGAATTTGATATGAAGAATCATGGTGCAGAGCATTATTATCTTGGCATAGATGTAAAAAGAGATAAAAAATATAGAAATATATGACTTAGTGAAAATATTTGTATTGAGAAAATTCTCAATGAGTGTGGTATGAAGACTTGTAAAGAAATAAAAATACCTTTTCAAGTGGGAGCTAAGTTGTCTACTAAAATGTTTCCTAAAACTCTTGAGAAAAAATATACATGGTTAGGTTTCCTTATGATAAAGTTGTAAGGTATATTATATATTCCATGGCATGTATAATATTGAACATGGCACATTCAATGGGAGTAGTGAGTAGATTTATGGTTAGTCTAGGAAAGGTACATTAAATGGTTATTTTTCATGGTACCAAGGACTATGTCTTATGTTACCAAGATCTATATATATATATATATATATATATATATAGTTATTTATTGGGATATATATGTTGATAAGAGAAATTTCATAAGTGAATATGTATTTATTGTTTTCGAGGAGCAGTGAGTTGGATGAGTAAGGGGAAATCCATTGTTTCCTTATCTAGTTCAGAGGAAGATTAGTATGTTGTTGCAACATAAGCTACTAAATAAGTTGTGTGGATATTAAGATTATGCAACAACATTGGTATCAAAAAAAGTATTTTGGAAATAGAGTGTGATAGCCAAAGTGTCATTGCAATGGCTAAGAATCCCACTTACAATTCTGAGAGTAAGAATATTGATGTGAAGTATCATTTTGTGAGGGAAATGGAGAAAATATGTGTGGTAAATTAACAAAGTGAAAAATAGAGGATAATAGTTTAGATGCATTAAAAATAACAATGAATGGAGATAAGTTTGTCTTATATAGAGTCATGATTGGCTTTCACACTTGTTCAAAGTGATTACAAAGTGGGAGAATGTTGGAAAAGCATGGAAATCACTTTTCACGTTGTAAAAATAGTGAATTCGAATTGTAAAATGGAATGCAAAATCTATTTCTTTCTTTTAGAAGTAGAAATAAATTTCCATTCTAGAAGGAAAAAGCATGAATAAAGAACACAATGATTTGTACCAAGAAATTCAATTGTTGTGTCTCCTCTTGAGATTGTTTTCTTTTCTTTATCTCTACATTTAATTTATCTTCAAATGGACAATGAAGTCTTTCACACCCTTATCCATAACCATATACCATTGAACCAATCTACAACCTCCTTTAGAGAACATTATAAAAACTTACAACAACTATTTGGCTCACTAAAAGTAATATCCATTACAATATCGATATGCCACACATTGGGAATCCACGTCATGGGTCCATCTTTGTATTGGACTTCTACACTACTCTGTTCAAGAATTTCAAAACTAAAATTATCTCGAGGAAATATTTTTCTCCATGTGATTCTTCATAATCCATGAACCAATCCCCATAAAGAGTTATATAAAAGGAAGCTATGGAATCAATCAACCATGCCTCATCCTACACATTGGTTAGAAAACATGCTACACACAAATACATATTGTTCTCACAACTAGAAATCCCAACAAATAGATTCTATATTTTTGCTTCCTTCTCCTTTGAAGGTTTGTTCTTGCATTCACTTTATTGTGCCCTCTTTGATGTCACCTCCTACAAATCAACCCTTTTTGCTTCCTACCTTCACTAGAATGTATTCATCTAGATCTAGATTTCCTCCCACTAGGTCTATCATCATTTTTCCCATTAAAGCAACCCTTAGTCATCAAAGTATATGAATCAATACTTATTTCATAAGTTCTAAATCAAATTACATGGCATTGCATGGAATGATTCCTATAAACTATTTCAAAAGTAAAATCAAGAATATTAATGATGTTCGATAATAGTCATGAAAAACTTCAAACTATAAAGAAACAATGTTTAAGTATTTAATGAAGGAATCACAAAAAATGAACCTCTCAAACTAGATAAAGTTTAAAGTAACCTAAATATGATATAACTAATTTTATAAGTATCAACATTAGTTATAATTTTGTTTTTCAATAACTAATGGTCATCAATAGCTATTGAAACTCATCTCACTTAAATTATCTATAAACTTCCAAATGATCAAAGTTCTATTTGAAAAAACTTCAAAACAAATGGAAAACAAAAAAAAAATCGAACCTTTATTATGCTTAAAATTTATTAATAAGAAATTTAGTTCTCCACTTCTAGAGATGTGATAAGCATTTTGTCATGCATCTATGAAAATATCATATCTAGTTCAATAACTATTAAAACTCTTATCTATAAACTTTTAAATGATCATAGTTCTATTTGAAAAAATTTCAAATAACTATTGAAACTCTTATCTATAAACTTCCAAATGATCATAGTTCTATTTGAAAAAATTTCATGAAACTCTTATCTATAAACTTCCAAATAATCATAGTTCTATTTGAAAAAATTTCAAAACAAATGGAAAACAAAAAAATGAAACCTTTATTATGCTTAAAATTTATTAATAAGCATTGTGTCATGCATCTAAGAAAATATCATGTCTAGTTCAAAGGACTCATGAACATGTGGCACTCAACGGGATAAGAAAGCTAGTAGCTTCAACTATCAATCTCAAGATAGTACGATAACAAAATTCTATTAATAAAAGATACTTTATCTTAGGAGAGTATAAATTATACAAGATCAAAAATGCATCTAGGAAAATATCATGTCTAGTTCAAAGGACTCATAAACATGTGGCACTCAAGGGGATAAGAAAGCTAGTAGCTTCAACTATCAATCTCAAGATAGTACGATAACAAAATTCTAAAAGACTCAAGGGGATAAGAAAGCTAATAGCTTTAACTATCAATCTCAAGATAATACGATAGTACGATAACAAAATTCTAAAAGATACTTTATCCTGGGAGAGTATAAATTATACAAGACCAAAAAACGGTGAAGGAAGTTAAACAATGGATTTACAACTATCAATCTCAAGATAGTACGATAACAAAATTCTTTTAATAAAAGATACTTTATCCTAGGAGAGTAAAAATTATACAAGATCAAAAAAAAGGTGAAGGAAGTTAAACAATGGATTTACATAATATGAATGATGTGTATTAGATTTCCCCAAGATTCTCAAAACCTATTTATAATCCATACAAAGATTTTAGTAAAAAATAATTTAATATTATTGAATAGGATTAATTTCAATCATTTGATATGTGTTTTTTTTTAAAACTTACAAATTCAAATCTAAAAAAAGTGGGTTAATCAAGCAAAAAAAATTTATACACCAATTAAATTCTTTGATGTCTAGCTTAGTCATGACTCATTGCTTAAATCATACTATCATCATCCTATTGTTTATACACAGAAAATAGAAAATTGCTAATAAAAAAAATAAGGTTAAGTATTGTTCATAGATAGAAAATTGCTGAGTGATAAAAAAAAAAAACTAGTTAATAGATTAAGTATTGTTCATACATAGAAAATTGCTGAGTGATAAAAATAACTAGTTGATAGGTTAAGAAAGTCATTCAACTTTTAATATCCAATGATAAATTTTGAAATTACATCCTAAAAAACGTCCAAACACAGTACATCAAAAAACATCCAAACACAGTCCACCGTTGGAGGGCAACAAACATGCATAAGAGTGACTTGTACCAAGTAAAAAAATCGTACGGTGATCCAAAGTTTAACAAATAGACGCTCGTTGGAAATGTTTGATATTTAGAGATAAATTTTGAAATTGCCACACCCAAAACGTCAAAACACAGTCCTAGGTTACAGGACGAACTTGCACAATCAGTGGCTTCTACCAAAAGTTAAAACATCGCACGGTGATTAACACATAGACGCTTATTGAAATCATTGAAATCACGGGAAAGACAGTGCACCGAAATCATGTCCTATTCACGAACAGTATTGTATGAGTGTTTATTTTTAATGGATGTCAGTTCAAACTCTCTCGTTTGACGCATATTTTGATTTTATGGATGTACAAGTGCTTTTCTCGTTGAAATTGAAATATATGATTCATTAAGTTATTTGGATATATGTATGGGCTGCAGTGCACCATTTGCTTTGCTTCCCTTATTCCTTTGATAACTATGCAGTGATTATCTAAAACTGATAACTATGCCGTGATTGTCTAGAAGATTTTGGCCCGTTGCTGAGAATTTTCAGTTGAAGAAGTCTTATTTCATATTATGTAGAAAACTGTTGAAAACAGTAATTACAAGTCCGTGAGTTCTTATGTTTCCGCCGATTTGTCAATCAGTCAATCTGCAAACACAAAGTCACATGTTTACTCAAGATCAGTTTTATCAGTCGACAAGAAAGAAAGTTATTAAATGGAACCAATCTTTATCTGTACTCTTTATCTATATCGAGTACAGTTAAGTAGTTGAAGAGTCAGCCAAATTTATTGTGTTTTAAATGTTAAGTTGGGTAGCTTCTGTAAGAAGTCTCAGCCTTAGTCCATCTATGTCTGAGTATGTAGTGAGTGGAGATACACATGCAGAGAGGTAGAAGAACAGGGAAGCAAAAATAGTAGCTGAAGGTAGTCGAAGAAGTCCGAGAGCCCAAGATCTGTGTATGTGTCTGTAAAGTTAGCGAAAGTTGTTGGCACTGAAGCTCAGTTTGTATTTTGTAACGGCATGCTGCACCTAAGTTTATCTTAATATCAAGTATTTTGTGTGTTGATAATTTATGTGTAATTTTGAGCTTCTTTTGTGTTTATGAGTTTATTGTGTTAAGGAGTAGCACAAGAAATTGTGTCATAAATTGTTTACACCATATAGCATTGTAAATTGTGCAATCTGTGCAGTGCAGTAAGTCTTGAGAGTTTTGTCAAGAAGTTTTGTGGCGCATAGTATTTGTAATTACGTTGCACACAGTTTCTCTGCGCGCTGCAGATTCAAGATTTAGTATTAGAGAAGGTTGATGAGAGTGAATTAATCAAAACAAGTTCAAGAGAAACAACTTTATCATAAGGTGAATCATGGCTTCTACTTCAAATCTGCAACCTCCTACTTTTACAGACAATAATTATGAGTTATGGTCCTTGACCATCAAGGCGTTGTTATGAGGTCAAGATGTGTGGGAAATAGTTGAGAATGGCGATGTGGAACCATCAACAGAGAACATATAATGCACTCACACAAGTTGAGAATGATGCTTTGAAAGATCAAAGGAAGAAGGATGGAAAGACAATGTTTTACATATATCAAGTCATGCATAAGTGCATACTCTCAAGAGTTGCATCAACAAAGCAAGCAAAAAAATAATGGGATATATTACAAACCTCTTATCAAGGTATGGACAAGGTTAAGACCTCAAAATTACAAATTCTTAGAAACTATTTTGAAACTTTTTCAATGAAAGATATAGATTCAATACATTCATTTTATGTCCATGTTATTGTCTTGGTAAATATTAAGTCTCATGGTGAAACCATAGAAGATAGAAAAATTGTTGATAAAGTACTTAGGAGTCTTCCTCCTAAATTTGATACCCTTGTTGTGACTCTAGAAGATAACAAAGACTTGAGTTAGTTTAGTCTAGATGAACTATAACCTTCCCTCATTAATCATGAACACTCATTAGAGAATGCATTTTATGTGCAATCATCTATAATTCATGGAAGAGGAAGGGGGAGAGATAAATCCATAGGCAGAGAAAGAAGTTCTATCAGAGGTGGATGCAGTACTAGTCCTGGAAACACTGGTGGAACATGTAAAAACCAAAATACCAGTCAACCAAGTGGTCTATAAAATATTAAGTTCCATTACTATAAAAAGTATGGACATTATGTATATGAATGCAAGAAGAGACAGTATAATTAGAACAAGTAAGGACAAGATCACTCAAACAATGCAAATAACCAAATTGATCCTATGTTTAAGGCTAGCGCTTAGGCAATGCCTATAGTATCACCAGTTGAATTCAATGTTGCTCAAGCAAGTCCATGTGACATATGGTATCTAAATTCATGCTGAAGTAACCATATGACAAGAAATAGAGAATTGTTTTGTAGTTTGGATGAGTGAGTCCAAACCAAGGTCACACTTGGAACAAATATCAAAGTCATTTTCTTAGGCAAATTCAGTATAAACATTTTAACCAAACAAGAAGAACAAAAGTTATGCATGTATATTATGTTTCTGGTTTGAAGCATATTTCCATGAACACAAGACAATTGTTACATACATGATACACAATCTACATGGAAGATAATCATTGTGTGATTATGAACATATATCTCAAAAATCAACTTATTGAAAAAAACTAGATGACAAGTAACATAATGTTCTTATTGACATTGAATCCAACCAAGAAGAAAAATACAATGCTAATTGTTTGTAAAGAAAAATATGTGAAGTTAGACATTGCATTTACAACATAAAGCAAAGTAGAAAGTGTGTGCAGTTCAAATAAAGAAAATAGTGTGCAGGAAACATTGCAATATGAAGTACATGATGATTCATGTTTATGGCATTTCATATTTGTACATTTGAAATTTGGAGGTCTAAAGATGTTATACACAAAGGATATGGTAAAAGGTTTGTCATTGATTGAAAAACCAAAAAAAATATGTGAAGGTGGTATTTTTGGAAAGAAGCATAGAGAATCATTTACAGTTGGCAAGTCTTACAGAGAAAAATCTCCACTGAAAATTTTACATTCAGACATTTGTGGACCAATGCAATCACCATCCATAGGAGGTAGTACTTATTTTCTGATATTTATTGATGATTTCTCAAGAAAGACATAGATTTATTTTTAAAAGCATAAACATGATGCATTGGGTTGTTTTCAGAAGTTTAAATCACTTGTAGAGAAGAAGAGTGGCTATTACATCAATTTTCTAAGAACTTATAGAGGAGAAGAATACATTTCAAGAGAGTTTCATAACTTTTGTAAAGTTCATGGAATATACAAGCAATTTACCGTACGCTAGAGCAGAATGGTGTCGCAGAGAGAGAGAACATGACCATTATGGAAATTGTGCACATTATGTTGGCATCCAAACATTTGTCAAATGAGTATTGGGTTGAGGAAGTAGCAATTGTAGTATACATCATGAACAAATGTTCAACAAAAAGTGTAAAGAATAGAGTTCCTTAAGAATCCTAGACAGGTATGAAGCATAATGTGGCAAACTTAATTTTTTTTGGTTGTGTCACATACACACATATTCCATATTAGCTAAGAAAGAAGCTAGAGAAAAAATGACATAAATGCATATTTGTTGGGTAATATTCTGAAGATACAAAAAGCATACAAGTTGTATGATCCTATTGCAAGAAAAGTCATAATCATCTGTGATGTTCAATTCATGGAGAATGAAGCATGGGATGGAAGCATAACAAAGATGGTCAAATTTTTTAATGATGACACAGAAGAAGAGGTGATTCAAACACCATGTACAAGCCATTGCATAGTTCCCTCTACAAATGCAACACAAATCACAGTGAAGAATACTTTAGTAAGAATAACACATGCGTAGTCTACACCTAGAGCGCAACAAACTCTAAAAAACAATCCAATTAGTTCTACATCTCCAGATCCAACATTAACAAGTTTGTTATCAAGAAAGACAAGAAGTCTGTGTGACATATACAATGAGGACACAACAAATTCATTTTCTGTTTTTTCTCTGTTTTCACAAATAGATGATCTATTAACCTTTGAAGAAGCTGTCAAATATTATGTATGGGAATAAGCCATGGATGAAGAAATTAAAAACATAGAGAACAATGGAATTTGGTAGATGTACCTGAAGACAAGGATATGATAAGTGTAAAATGGATTTATAAGACCAAGAAAGATGCAGAAAGAAATGTCCAGAAGCATAAGGCAAGGCTAGCTGCAAGAGGTTTTACACAACAACCTGGAATTGATTTCAATGAAAATTTTGCACCAGTTGCACGCATGGACACAATCAAAACTTTGTTAGCCATTTTTGTGCAATACAAATGGTCATTTTACCTAATGGATGTAAAATCATCATTTTTGAGTGGACATGTTTAGAAGAGAAAGTGCATGTGGAACATCCACAAGGATATGATGTTCCATGACAAGAAGACAAATTGTACAGATTAAAGAAAGAACTGTACAGGTTAAATAAACCTCCCATACCTTGGTATAGTCACATAGATTCGTATCTCACACATAATGGATTTCATAGAAGTGAAAGTGAGCCAACGCTGTATATCAAAGAAAATCATCAAGGAAACATGTTAATTGTTTGCTTATATGTAGATGATTTGATTTTTACAGGTGATTTTGGCATAGAAGAATTTAAGTCAGTCATGAATGATGAATTTGAAATGACTAATTTGGGGATTATGAGATACTTCTTGGGTATTGAAGTTCACCAGTCCAAAACTAGCATATTTATCTCACAATTTAAGTATGCGCATGCAATTTTGAAAATATTAACCATGATAAATTCCAAAGTAGCCCCAACACCTATCATAACATGATTGAAGTTAAGAAAAGAAGATAAAGGGTCAAAGGTGGATCCCACACAGTTTAAAACACTAGTAGGAAGTCTTATGTATCTAACAACAACAATACTTGATATTATGTATGGAGTGAGCCCAATTTGAAGGTTTATGGAAACTCCAAAATAATTCCATTGGAAAGAAAGAAAAATAATTCTAAGATATGTGAATGGAACTAAATATTTTGGTATAAGGTGTTCTATTTCATAAGAATTCAGACTTATTGGATACAATGACAGTGATTGTGGAGGAAACATAGATGACATGAAAAGTACCTCCGAGTACACATTTCATTTTGGTACAGGTATGGTATCATGGGCATCAAGAAAGCCTCCCATAGTGACTCTTTCTTCAACAGAAGTAGAGTACATTGCATCTACAAGCGTAGCTTGAAAAGTAGTTTGGATGAGAAGAATGCTAAAATATTTGTTGCAGGAACAACATGAACCAACTATATTGTTTTGTGACAACAATTCATCCATCATGTTTTCAAAGAATCATGTGTTTCACAAGAAAACTAAGCACATTGATACAAGGTATCATTTTATCATAGAATTAGTGAATAAAAAAGAGATCTGTTTAGAGTTTTGCGGGTCAAAAGAACACTTGTCAAAGACATTTTTACAAAGAATTTAGAAAGAGATGCATTTCAACCTCTGCATAGTAGTTTGGGAGTCTACCTGGTAACAAATGAGTGACAGTAAATGTCAATTCAATTTTTGATGTAAATTTTTGTAATTCCACCTCTTTAGAATTAATGGGGACTGTTGGAAATAGTAATTAGAAGTTGGTGACTTCTTATGTCCACCAATTTCTTAGTCAGTGAGTCATTCAGTCACACAGACTGTGAGTTAGTTTGCAAATACAAATTTACACATTTATACAAGATCAGTTTTATCAGTTGACAAGAAGGGAAGTTAGTAAATGGAGTCGATCTTTATCTATCTCAAGTCCAGTTAAGTAGTCAAAGAGTCAGTCGAATTTATTGCGTCTTAAATGTTAATTTGGGTAGCTTCTGTAATAATTCTCAATCATATTCCATATATGTCCGAGTCTATAGTCAGTCAAGATACACATGCAGAGAGGTAAAAGAAAAAAGAGAAGCAACAACATTAGCTGGAGGTAGTCGAAGAAGTTTGAGAGCTCAAGATCTATGTGTGTCTGTAAAAACAACAAAATTTGTTGGAGCTGAATCTCATCACAGTTTGTATTTGGTAACTGAGCGCTACGTCGAAGTTTATTTTAATATCAAGTATTTTGTGTGTTGATAATTTCATGTGTAATTTTGATATTTTGTTGTGTTTATGAGTTTATTGTGTTAAGGAGTAGCACACTAGAAGAAATTGTGTCATAAATTGTTTACACCACAACGCACAGTAAATTGTGCATTCTGTGCACTCTGTAGTAAGTCTTGAGAGTTTTATCAAGAAGTTTTGTTGTGCGCAATATTTGTAGTTGCGTCACACACAATTTCTTTATGCGATGTTGATCTCAGAAAAACTAATATAGTCTGTCATTATATTTTTTGATGAAATGATACATATATTGATATAGGTGGATATCGGTGGCCACCCACCTTTTCCATCTGGCTCAAAACAACTTTCTAGCAATTTTGATAATTTACTATTTTTAGCAGTTTTTCGGGTCTTGAACTTTCGGAGCCATTTTGAGGCCCTAAATGATATTTTTTGGGGTATGTTGCGGTCGCAAAATTTCACGATGAAATTTGTGCCACTGTTATAGTCCTCGGATAGATATTTTCAATGGGCTATCATACGCCTAAAATGAAGATCGTATGCAAAAGTTACGACCCCGGGAAGTTGATGTACT